>DWAJ01001293.1:0-23458 GCA_018238005.1 Eurema mandarina | reverse complement strand
ACTATACTAGCGCGTACCACTACTATATGAATTATCATAATAACGATAATAAAGCCTCATTCCTTAGTGAATGAATACAATAAGTACTTAGGAACTGCACTTATTCAGGTTAAAATGGAAAATATTACTTTAAATGACCCGAATTCTCAGTCCATAATGCATTGATTTATAGTGTGTGGAAATATATCAAAACTTATATATTACTAGCTGTGCCAGCGACTTCGCCCGCGTAGAAAAGTGACTTTGGGCAGTATTTTTGAAATAGCCTAACCCACGCAAACAAACGTTCAGCGAGTTCAACGTGATTCTTTAAATTGCCATAACTTTTTGATTACCATTTTTTGATAACCGATTGACATAAATTAAACACTAAATGTTAAGTAAAGCTTACCGCAATATATCATTGAAAACCCCATCTAGATAGGATAAGCCGTTTCTGAGATTAGCGTGCACAAACAAACAGACAAAAATTCCAAAAATCATTTTTTTGGGTTCTATTGCGTTAATAAAGGTCTCCTATAATATTTTTCTCATAAATCTTCCGTGTATAGACAGCGACTCGTTACGTTTTTTTTATATGTATAGATGAAGCCGAAATTTACGATGATCTGTTTCCTAAGTCGTCTTGTCTGTTCTTATGTATGGATCTTTTTAATAGATACATTTATTCCAAATGAGGGTTTGTACGTTTGTAAAATACATGCATCATATCTAGTTATGTATTATACAAAAGAATTTAAAGTGCCCGTGTAAGGAAGGTCAGACTGTCACCATTGCTTGTAGATTTTTTACGATAAACTATTTATCAATAATCTGTGACGTTATTTCTTTATGGCAATGCCTTACGTAACGTGGTATTATTTTTATACATAAAAATAAATTTGTGTGAATATTTGTGATAATAATTTTTAACAAAAAATAAACCGACTTCAAACTAAAAAGCAAAAAATAAATTTGCTTCCCACACAGTAATACCTACGCATTTTCATTTAGTAGATAGGTATATCGAAATGATTTAATAGTTACTTTATAATTTAGAAGTCGGTACCAAGTCAATGCTACAACAATCTATACAATATCGATTTAACCAAACAAACACTTATTGTTTTACTTGTATTTGTACTAATTTCTCTACTTTAATAATATTACCTATTACTAATACGCGGTTAAAACTCAAAACTAATCCTATAGTTACAGCAAAACTTTTCTATAAACTGTCTACTGTTTAAAAATATGTACATAGAATAAAAATTAATTTTATTTCAGGAAACACCGGATCGACTTATAAAAATAAATCTACCGTCCGTCGGTCTGAATGAAACGATACCCTTAGACATTGTCAACGAGGAACTATTAAATCATAAAACATTTACAATAGAATCACCAGAGACGCTAGAACACGAAGAACATCTGTCAAAAACAGAAGAATTCGCCAACAAAATAATTCCGAATTTCGCAACAATACCGAATGTCAAAAAGAACGCCGTCCGCGGCTTTCTATATGTCATTTTTGGTATTTTTGGCGGGAGCGTGCTTGACAAAGGGTTCGAAATAATTATAGTTTCTGATTTGACTGTCGGCGCCGGGACAGGAAGCTCCGCGTCGTTCGCCGTGTGTCTTTCCGGTGCGTTGTTGCAACTGGCCAGGTTGAAGAAGGGAATTAAAAGTAAAGTTTTGAATCTCGAAGATCGGAAGCTGATATCGAAATGGGCGTTCAATTGCGAAAGGATTATGCATGGAACGCCTTCAGGTAGTATTCTTTAATTAAATATATTACACCTAATTGGTTTGTAGCAATGCTGTCGCTGTATGTCTGAACGACTGTACCGTTTTTGATGAAATTGTGAAAATTAGGAAAATTAAATTTTTGTTCGAAGAAATGGTTAGAACGATGTTTAGAAAGAATATAATCAATAAATTTACCTACAGACTACAGTAACATACATGTCTGCGATTAATATAAAAACTAATCTACCTTCACAAGTTATTAATTCTGTTTAAATAGTTAGATATACTTAAATTTAAAAAACCTAACGCTTTCCATACATACATACAATACCAGTTTTTATTAACAAAAAAAAAACGTTAGCTATTTCGAAATTTAAACATCGAACGTGACAACGAATACCACAGTTACGAAAAAAATAGCCGTTATTTTCAAAATCAAAATTCGAATTCCAGGCATAGACAACACCACAGCTACGTTCGGTTCGCTAGTGTCGTTCCGTAAGGGCGAGGAGCCCGGTCTTTTGGACCTGAAGATCGACTTACGGGTCCTGTTAGTAGACACAAGGGTTAGTCGCGAAACTAAGACGTTGGCAGCCAACGTCGTGTCCCTGATGAAGAGGAATAAGGAAGCTGTGGAGTGTGTTATGGAGGCTATTGATCATATAGCTAAGAACGCTTTGAAGGTATTTCCAACCGACTCAATTCGACCCGTATGTTTTTTTTCTATGTTTGTTACGCGATAACTCCGCCAATTATGAACCGATTTGAACAAATATTTTTTCGGCGTATAGGTAATACCTCAAGGGTGGTCCCATTTAAATTTAATAATAAAAAAAACAACTCCCAAGGGTGGAAAATTGGGGATGAACTTTTTATACGCAATATCTCTGCCGATTATAAACCAATTTGAACGATTATTTTTTTGTTGAATAAGTATTATGAAAAGGGTGGTTTCATGCGAATTTGAAGAAAATATTTCACCCCCAAGGGTGGAAAATTCCGTCAGGCTTTTCATTTAAAAAAATCTTATATGATTCATCTGCTTGTTACAATAACTATCATATATAAAATAAAATAATTTGAAATATGTACCTACAATTTAATTCAGTAATAAGTAGTGAATCTTTTTTTTTGACAGTGGAAATCCCGTTACCGATACCGCCTCCTCCTGTGGGAAGTTGTGAATCCTACTAACACAGTATGGTATTATTACGACTCTAGATTGCTCACTAAATACACAATTCATCATCACATCAGTGAAATCAAATAAAATATCGAAGTACAAAGTTCAGATATTTGATCTTAAAATATTATATTATGTTTAAAACGGAGCGCAGACAATGCGGTGAGGTGATAGTGTATCGCGTACGCATTCCCAATGCATTGAGTGCTTCCATTTCTCCGCAACGCAACTTCAAATACGATAAGGTAATTACTCTCCAGATTGACTCATGTAAACAAGCACGTATAAAAACAAATATCGATATAAACAATTCGAGTTCTATGAACTGTAATATGGCGATACAAGATTTATGTCGAGATGTATCTGTAATGAATTTTGTAATCGTTTTCCGGCGATGAATGCGACGATGTCTAGTTTTTTACTCACTTTGCCGGCTGGATTATGATTGTCGCGTCCGTATGTCTGTTTATGAGCAGGTTGTGTTATTAGAAGTAGGAATAAATTGAAATTGTATATTTTTAGTTACAAAGTAAATTGCTTAAATAAAAGTTTTAAATTTTTTATAATTTGTTTGAACCTGTCCAAGTTTGTTGTAAATAATGTATATAGATTCTAGAATAGCTTTCTTTTACCCCTGTTTTAGATTGGCAATGAATGTATGGGGCACTTAGGTTTGCGATCGTTAATCGGAAAAGGTCTCTTACCATAAGCCGAACCTCCTTGTCATCACATAAAAAGTATTATAATAGCTAAATAAATTATATTGTCATCGTATGGTATTTACAAAATGGTTACTTTAGAGACATACAATATACGTTCCATACTTTCTCACAAGAAACATCGAGTCCATCACCACAGGTAAGCAATTAGCATAGCTCGTAATATGGAGGTTTACCTTATATATTAGTTTCATTAGTTATAGTTAGCAGTTGTTGTTTAAAGTTCAGATCTACAAACATTACGTTTGAATAGAAAGTAAAATGAATTTGTGCATATACTTATTTAACTATATTTTGCCGATAAAGTATTTAATTAACGCATGTGTGATTCAATATAATATTATATGATATATGTTTTTAGACTTTAAACTTTTTAGACCGAATATTGCATATCTTAGAGTATCGTTAAAATCCGTCCAGTAGTTTTTGTTTCTAAAACGGTTATACAAACAGACAGACGGACAGACAAAAATTTTACTAATTGCATTTTCGGCATCAGTATAGATCCCTAATCACCCCCTGATAGTTATTTTCGAAATATATTTAATGTACAGAATTGACCTCTCTACGGATTTATTATAAGTATAGATTTAAGGCAAAAACATTTACAAACATATTTGTAAGCAAGATAATTTACTACAAAAAACGTCTCAACAATTTTTTTTGTAAAACGCAGAGCTTCCGAGATGTCGCGAAAAAAGTATTTTTCAAAATGGCGGCCATTCTACTAACCTCCCCCACATGAACCAAAAATAAAATTGCGTCCTCTAAAAAATGCAAGGCTCATGTAACATTTCAATGGACTAGAATAACACCCATAAATAAAATTGGTAGTTATGACATTGACATTGGTAAGGTATAAATTAGCGAAATGATATTATAGACGTCAATGAAGTCTTCGTGTGTGGCCTGTTGACCGGCGGATTTATAATCATTATAACATTGTAACATCTTTAAAGAATAGATCAGTTAATCTTTCTACGTAATCATTTGCGTCATAGTGCCAAAATTGTAGGTACAATAACATGTTGGTAAATTTAAAAATAACATGTACAAGAAATAGCTGAATGAAACATCCAATAAATCATACTTTCGTCAATTCAAAATTTCCATACTTTGCTATTTTTAATAAATGACGCTTAGTACCGATGTTAAGTGCAGACAGGGTCAATTATTTAGATTGATATTTTTAAAACTTTACTTTATATATTAACTAGCTGTGCCCCGCGGTTTTACCCGTATATGTGCATGTTTTATATACACACATAAAACACGTAAAATGTTCCTCTTGAATCACTCTGATCTCATAGAAAAAAAACGTATGAAAATCGGTTACGTAGTTTCAAGCATACGTAGGGACATCCAGATGAAAACGACTTTGTTTTATTCTATGTAATTACTAACGTTTATTTTACTGTTCTAATATGTTTAATCGCAATAAAAAGAACATAAATTTTTTATTTTTTTTATTTTTATTACCATTCAACTGGGAACTTTAGTCAAAATGATCGTATTCTAACACTATTAATTTTATGATTAATGCTAAAACTTTCTGTAGGTTCTGTAAGGAGTCCAGACGTTTTATTAACTATGAGATTCGAAACTAAGATATTTTTCATTATTCGATGTCTATGTGCCGGGACGTTTATCTATGACAGTATTTGCGATTGCAAATTAGATAAAAGCTGCAAGTACGAGCTTTGAGTTGGGTGATTAGTTATAGCCTTTGGCTGTGGCTACTTAAGGAGTAAGTTCTTATGTTATTATTATAATAGAATTAGTTAAAATAACTTTAGAAATTTTAAAAGGTATATTTGTATATCCTACCTACGGTAGATACTGAGATTTATTAACGTGTTAAGATTATTATTTTTGTAACGGTAATACTTTGTTAATCATCATTTGAATTCAAGTGCTAATTAGGTATATGTATAATTTATATTTTTTTTGACGTAAGTACGTGTATGTTATATAGATCTAAAAGAGTTACTGATTTAAAGAAAGGACACTTTAAAAAAAATATTAGGTATAAGTAAGAAACTTTTTTTTATAAAAATGTTCAAGAAGATATTTGCTAATTAGAATAGTCTGGACATTTAATCTGTCGGTCATGCCATACCTATCGTAAAAAATATTACTGAATGAAGATAACCTTGTCATGTGTTTTAATAATTCGACCTTATTCTTATACAAAGCAAGCTTG
Source organism: Eurema mandarina (assembly GCA_018238005.1). Lineage (NCBI taxonomy): Eukaryota > Metazoa > Arthropoda > Insecta > Lepidoptera > Pieridae > Eurema > Eurema mandarina. The sequence goes on along the minus strand of DWAJ01001293.1, from coordinate 17,625 downwards.
TTAGATGATCTGATAGATGTTTCTAATTATCCGGGGACCGGGGTCGATTCTACTTTGTGGGATAAGCTTTTTAGTTTTTATGCATTATAAGCATTTAAAATTTCAGTAAAATAATCTCCTCATGTTGGACGTAGTTTTTTTTAATAAATACCTCAATAAAATGATGATACAACAAATGTATTGATGATTATGATCTTGTAACTGTGGTTTTAAATTTTCCGCTTTACTTGAAACAAGCAAACACTTATTGGATCAGTAACAAGAAATCATTCGGGCTTTCGATTCAGTGAAAATCGTAGAATTGTAACGATTCGTATCATCAGTGATTATTATAACATGTGGATACGTGAGCTGCAAGTCGTATAGAAAGAACTCTTTTACGTGCAAGATCGATCAGTTGTAAGAAAACTATTGTGGTATACAAAGGATGGATGGATATAAGAACAATACTAACTGGCCATGTCGTAGAAGTCGTGCGTGCGTGCGTGACGGGAGCGACCTACATTGAGCCTTGTCTATTCACTACGCGGATGCTTTGAATAATGTTATCTGTGACAGTAGCCGGCGCAAGATGCGTTTTCCCACCTTATAATAAACCTGCCTTTGAATTACAAATGAAACCACAGTTTTGTCAAAAGGACCTTCTTATAGTTAACTGTATTTTCCGATACCAGCCTTGCGTTTAAGTAGCAAGGTGGATAGCGTGATCCACATTGGTATTACATATAAATCATGTTGTATTTACGACCCTATCTGTATTTGTATCTCTGAGTCGGTCGGAGCGTGTAACCATTAGTAAAACGACATCGAATATTGATTACCAACTACGAATACAGTTATAACATAGATAATTCTTTCAAAGAAACGAAAACCACTTTTCGTATTTTGCATTGCAATTAGAGTTTATCACGGCGTTCGAGTTAAGTTAATCGTGGCTCAATCAATTAGCGTGATTTGATTAATTTGAAAACAGTCACGCACTTGCGTAGAACTGGCCTACCGGATTAGATTACAAGTGTAAGTTAGAAATCGTGAGGAAAGCTTATACGAGTACTTGCCGTATTCGTGTAGTTAGAACAAACATTCCCAAGATAGAAAAGCCATCAATTCGTGATAGTAAACGTTTGAGATAGCTCCAGAACAAAAGTTGTTTTGATATAAGTGTCAGTTGTCTTTGGACCCTAATTAAATTTCCTTGTATATCCATTAGCATATCTATATTGATGTTATTTGCTTACTGGAAGAAACGATAAATATAATTTAAGACAAACTACTATTGCATTGTTAGAAAATAATAAATAGGTCGTCATGTAATAAAACGTATACTTTTTTAATAGCTATTATTGTATAGCTATATACTATTATTGTATAGCACATTTCCGCCTACACAAATAACTGCCCTGTAAATAGAACTCCATACAATATTTCTTGGACGTATTTGTCGTATAATAATTATTTGTGTGACTTATCTAATTCATCTATAATATTTGGGAAAACTAATAGATTGTGTAAACAATAATTACTAACGCGTTAATAAATCTGTTCAGTGACCATAGATACAATGCTATAGAGCGCTGATAATTAACTGCCTATTAGGGCGATGGCACTTTATCACTCATTTATCCTCCAAGTACTCTTTAACAGCATTCCAACCGAACACAGGCATAAAAGATAGTTTATCGAATTCCAAGTAAATTAGTACCTTATTTATTGTTATTGTGTTTGCATATTTAACTTGATCTTGCAAAATTAACTATTTACCTACTAACTTCTTTTAACCTGTTTCGTAAAATAATATTTAAGAAAGAAAAATATTGACGAAGATTTTGAAAATAGAAAAATAGTATTTCTCCTATCTTGAAAGTACACAACCTACAATAATCGCATACTATAAAAGCATTCAGTCCAAAATAATCAACCGCCTTTTTCAATGATTTTGTCCAGCGTACATCATATCTGTACTCTAATTAGTATGTAAGTCTGATCCTCGATTACCTATTAGCGACGCCACTTGTATATTAATGTTCCTACGTTCCATTCGTGTAAAGGTAAAAATAAAGAAAATTAGCAGTCAGATTAACTTGTCATTTAGTTTAAAGTATAAAAAATTTATCGTCTTCTCAATATTAATTATGAAAAATTCTAAAATTTCAACGTTGTTTTAATAAATAAACACCTAGATTTTATATGTGTGCTTATGAAATATGAAGTTTTATTAAAATATTTAAAAGGCAATTAATGATTCATTTGATTTAATATTGATCAAAAATATTAATTATAAAAAACAACAAAGCTACGATTTTGAATTACCGAAATATTATAACAATTTTTCGAAATATAAATGCTTCAAACCAAAAACTAAAAGCAATTTCAAAAGAAATTTTATACATTAATTCATTTCGTTTAAAATCTAATCTACAAGTTTACGAAACAAGTCAATTAAAATACAAATCTATTCTAAAACACAATCTAGATAAACATACATTAGAATTTCATCTACTCTATGACACTTCTGATAGGAAATGAAACGTATCTGAATTAATTGCTGCAAATTGTCTTTTGCCGGACATGTCGGCCACTCTTTCAATAAAAGCTATTAACGCATTTGATTTTACAGTTAAACCAGTTACACTGCCAATAATTTATTTATGAAATACTGACAAGCAAGCAATATGTAGTAAATAAAATTTTAACTATGGCTCATGAAACGCCCATTGACAAACAAGAGAATATTAGCTAATATAATAAATATTCAAGCGGCATAGAGAATCGGGAGTACTAGAGTCGTATGTCGAGATAGAAAATATTTAGGTGAAACCGGCAAATTTTCGCAATATCCATAAACTGATAATTAAATTAATATTTAACTTAAACAAAGATAGCACCGTTATTCTTAAGGCTCTGTTGGTGTTTTGATAATACCTGTCTCGACGTAACGCATAGGCTACACGTTTAACCTCGTTTCTCGGTGCACAATAGTCAAGGAGGCATCACATAAATCACTTTGAATAATTGTCGAAAGCAAACGATAAAATGCAGTGTTACGCGTTGCGTGCATTTTTATTAAACACACCGTAATATTTAAATTAAATTTAATACCACAATGCCTCGTCAAAATGTATTCAAATGTTTCCTACGTTATTACACAACGAGATTACGTATTATTGCTTAGTACAAGATTTATTTGATATTTTTATTGCACTGTGTGATAGACAGATCATTTTATTAGTTAGTTTATTAGTAGATGCCTATCTTAACATTATTTAACAAATTTTATTAAGCCGGTAAGTTTAAGAGTCGTGATCGTTTTGAAAGGTTGACATAAATAGTCATCATAGCTCGTTTTTATGACTACAGTACTAAATAACAAATTATTTTAAGGAAAATCCAGGTATAATATACCTAAGTGTTGTCGTGCAACCGTGGTGGCGATAACCGTTAAGGTTATTTACGATGTTAATAAGGTGCAGATCACAATTAAAGAGTCATTATTAACGAAGATTAAGGGTCTGTATATTGAACTGATTTATAATCTCTTGCTTAATGTCGGGTTGCGATTCGATTCAGTTGTTAAAGCTGCCTTGACTGATTTGTACTTAACGACATGGCAAATTGTTATAGTTTACTTAGTGAGTGGAATTCTGGCATTCGCTTCTTAAAATAAACATATTTATGAATTTGCTTTCATGGTAAAAACAAACGGTACTATAACAGTGTTAAAAAGGATGTATTGAAAAGAATTAAGACAGACAATTCGCCATTGATTGGACAAAAATATGACTTGCGTAGGCGGTCACGTGTGGCTGAACGCAAAAAGCAATTAAAATAAATATGCAGATAAATAGTTCATTATTTCTTACCGAAATTATTCATCGAGTGATTGCTGTATCAAAATATTTATGAGTGGCCATAAATCACAATTAACACCTTGATACGACGTGTTATTATATTAAAACGTCGTCATATTTTAAAAGGCAATACGCAAATCAGTGGAGTATCGTAGACAATAGCAGTGCAATTAAGGAACAAATATTTCATGGTACTATAGTAGGTACGTATATTAACAAAGTATGCCGCGAGGTGATCATAGTCAATACATCAACGAGGACGTTATATTTAATCATTTCTTGCAGTTCTATTAAGATGTCATGACACCGTATATTATATAAGTGGGAGTTTAGTAGTATGCATAAAGTTTGAGTTTGTGCAAAAGGACGTTTAAAACGGATTAAAGAATGTTAAATATTATATTAATATACTACTGTGAAACGATTCTGATACGAGAAAACTTAAGACAATAATATTAAAAGGAAAGCTAGGAGCTAAGAAGGCTTGTGGAGTATTAAGTCAACTAAGTGATTGCTCTTTTATAAATTGCTCTAAGGCATATAGACAGTGTGGCAGTGTGGCAGTTTTTAACTCATACTACCTACTTTATGTTAAAGGTACCTACTTACTAATAAACACTGAAAACCGCATATTTATACTGAGATAATAGAGAATCCCTCTAAATTTAGCTGAAAAGCTGAATGCGTTGCCAGCTTTGAAAAAATGGGAAAAGGAAAGAATCAAACAATAATTGACGCTAGTTTTCTGTGGAAGGGTGGTGCCACCGCTATGAGAGCCGGCCTTAATGGCACGGCTCTACCATCAACATACCAAAGCGTTACCGCTATTTAGATATTATAATATACTTATATCGTGTAACGTGTTGCATTGATCGATATAATATATTATATCTCGTCGTAGTCGTCGTCGTCGTCACTCGTCGCCGTAGAACGTCCACTGCTGAACATAGGCCTCCCCCATTGACCTCCACACATACCGCATATAATATATTATAACTATTTAGCGGTAATTGATATATTCTATAGAATATAGGACAATATTTTAATTTGGAAAATTTTAAATTATACCTAATACGTATTAGCTTTATAGTATTCTACTAATTGAGAAAGATGTAACAAATCCGTCAAGAGACTAAATCATAAATAAGGTAATCATTACTGTTTATGAGCCATAAAATAATGCCGCGAAGTGCGCAACTTGCACATTTATTCTTCAAACACGCATAGGTGTAACGTCAATTTGCAAGCGGCGTCAATGCAACACGACATTTATTACAAACTCGTTGTAGTCATTAGCTTTTAGCGATAGCGACGTAAGCGGCACTAAGTGAAAATTATCCATCGTATTCTGTATTTAGGTATATGAAAAGTTATTTGGCGTCCTAAGCAATAGGCAAATTATGTGAGAAGTGCTTGTTTTCTCGAGTTGCGGCTCATTTGCAATTCGCGGCTCGAGCGCCAATGTTTGCTTTTATGTTGAAATTATAGTTTTATGTTTATTCTTATGAAGTTACGACGCTATTGGTGATTATTATACTCTTACTTTATTGAAAGTTGTATTAAGTTGCCGCTTCGATATCAGATAAATGTGTCTTGAAATAATCGGACGTTTAATACATATCTACTATAAGCTTTATAGGAACGCACTTTTGATTTATTTTTACTATACTACGATAAGACTTACTGACGAAAAAAAATGTTTATAATTAATAATAGGCAAAGACAAATATATATAAGCATTTTTTTCTAAATTATGTCTTTCTATTATATTTATATGCGACTGTTTGCTGAAATTCGTCATCGTATATTAAAGTTTTTATGAACATGGCCTCCATAGTATTAACTTTAGTTACCCTTAGAATAACAGAACAGTTTTCATTTCACACGTGTGTAATAATTAAGAATAAACAGCTACTTGTCATTTGAAAATACAACGTACCTATGTAGAGTCAATAGCTTTCTAGATATGATATAACTTCAGTTGAATATATGTATCGTTTATTTATAATAATAATTAAATATTATTAGATACACATTAGGGTCGGGTATTTAATAAAAGTTTGTTAATAGCTTCCAAATTTAAAACAATAATGGTGTTATTAATAATATGTAAACAAAAGGAAATTAAGAAAAGTAAACAATGTGATCTATTTGGATGGCAGCGGGGCGCGGGACGTATCGCCCGCGGCAGAACGCACAGGACCACACTCCACACTCCACAACACTCAAACAGAGTTTCCTATCGTAGCGAGACGTCCCAAGCTTCGCTCGACTTATCCCGCACATAACATGCATCCAACACATCTCGATCGGAACTGTGATAAGTGCTCAATCAGTGATACTAATTCCAATTTCAAAAAATCATAAACAATCTCAGAAAACTTTTGTGTCTGTGGAATGTTTTGAAAGTGAACTTTGGTGAAAATGAATATTCGCGGGAAAAACAACGCGTCGGACACATCGGAAAAACCGAAAAAGAGAAGGGTGAGTTGGTTCTAGAAGTGCGATAAGCGCGGCGTTTATCAGTTCGTTGTGGAACGGAACATTAAATATTTTCGTGTTAACGGAGACAATAGATGTCACGTAGACAGGCATGTTCCATTATCAGTTTAACTCTTTTTTTCTGTGACTTGTGTTGTTATGTTATCAAAAAACATTTATTATAAGATTCCAGTTAAAAATGTCTAGAATATAGAATCGATAAAATCACCAATTGTTATTAAGCGAAAGCTTAAAATAAAAACCCTTAAACATCCATTATTTTTATACTTATATTTAAGCTTACGTCGTTTTTCTCTTTCCATATGAGTAACTAAAAAAAATTAATGGTAGTAATACCTACTACTACTACTACTACTCTTGCGCTAAGAACATTTTTTTAATATAACAAAAAATGTCCCTAACTCACCAGTATATCAATATAAAAATCATTTTAGAGTTTAGACACTCTGCCCAGGTGTACGATCCATAAAAGCGCAGTCCATAAAATATAAGGACCGTATAAAAGTATTAATATACACCAAGTAGGTTTCTACGTTCTGACCTAAAAAGTTTTTTGTTCAAGCAGCTGTACTTATATTAAATTCGATTGACTTACATTGAAGTAGCTTTAAGGCAAATGCCCTGCGGTAATATTTATAACGTTATCAAACGCAGCCGTAAATCAGTAACGCTAAATATAGATAATCCATACATCACTCTTAATTTTAACGTTTACTGATTATTGATTAGTATTATGTCTACCCACGTGTATGGGAAATACATAATGATTCTAATTGAATCTAAACGCATACAGTTTGTGGCTATAAATCTAAACACGACTAAATAAAAATGGTAAAACCTTACCTTGCCCATAATTCTCTTCCAATACTATGATACTTTAGGTATACCGGGTATGCTATTTTACATATTAGGTAACTACACAAATAGATATATTGGCCCGCATCTTCGCTTTGTAAAATTAGGATTTTCAAAATTTTCCAACACCGTCAAAGTCTTTCTGCAAAAGCTAATAAGTTTAGTATCCAATTTAAAAAGCTCCATCTGTATCGCCAGTACTAATAATATAAATCCCATAACATGAATTAAGGAGATTACCTCCATCATTAGCCGCATTACACCGTTGATTATATCCTTTGTTTTGGTAAATAAGGGCATTGTTCCAACACTATTAATGAGTGCTTGCATTCAAAAGCTTTTTATTAAGAGTTTTCTTCGGTAACAATAGTCAAATTTAAAATGTGCGGTATGCAATCTGACTTCTATTTTATGTAATTATTTAAAAGATACTACCTATAAAAATATTATTTAGCCACTTTATTACATAGTATAAAACAAAATCGCTTTCTTCTGTGTCCCTACTCCCTATATATGCTTTGATCTTTAAAACTACCCAACCGAATTTCATAAAGCCAATATTCGTATTACAATTCCGAATGCAAAAAATAAAAAACTGACTGCTAACTTAAAAGGCCTTTATTTCGAAATAGCAGTCATAATTAAACGATTCACAAAAGTCAAGAGCTATGTAATTTAATTTTAAGATACTTTTATTTCATTTTACACGAATAATTTAAATAAGAACGAACTTTTGACCCCTCATAAAGGACGAGGACGTATTTATTTACCAACATCGTTTGATCGAGTGGAGATTAATGTCTTAATAGAGCCTGTAAAGTTTTAAGGTTAAATTTTAGAGTAGGTGTGACTCCTACTATTCTTACACTTACTATAGAAATTACTTTGACTTAACCAAAATACTAGTCCACGTTCTAAGAGGATAAAATGTATCAGCGTTGACACAATACAATTTATTTTCGAATAAATAGTTTCACTTCTAGGAAACAAACGTAACTTTTCTCATTATAATATTACATTGACAGTGGTTTATATGTGTAGTGTAATATTATTTCCCATTTGTTTACTAAAGTACAGGCTACACGAGGTTGAAAAACAAATTTCATTATAAACATGATTCCATATCGTCAATGTTTTCAATTCGTCTATCACTTGTTTAATTTAATATGAAAATACTGGTTACAATTTCTGTACCAATTTTAAAATATATTGAGATAATTTTTAAATATATCACACGTGAACTTAAAGGTCCATAATAAAATATTGAACCAATAATTTCGACTTTGGCTAAAAAGATTAGAAATTTGAATAACCTTTTTTTGTAAATATACGGCTGTAATTGTGTAGTTTACATGTTTTTACTTTCATGGGATACTTTGCATTTGCGTCATCGCATTTAAATATTAAAAGAAACAGAATTTATATTGATTTTACGTCCCAATTTTTAGAGACCCGTATCGAAGTTTGGTGACTAAAGTATTCAAAGAAGTTCAATTTAAATATTCAGAAACATTTTATTTTTGTAATGAAAAGAATAGATTGTTTTAAGTATATTTTAGTTTTTTTTTATTTATAATCTTTTTTATTATCATTGATTGTTTGTTAAGTTTGTGTTTTTAATTGAGAATAATATTCAAATAATATTTAAAATATATAAATAATTGTAGGTACCTGTACTATCTTAAGAAAAACATTTCTTTGCCTGCTAATAACGATATAAGACTGAAGATTAAATAACGCGAAAACAAATAACTAACAATAGAATGTTTTGTTATACATTAAGAAGACGTAATACGGAAGCCACGTATTAAAAAAAAAGCATTATACCATTCATGTCAAATAAATTACCTTCGAATTCAATTAAAGTTGTAACTTATGTATAAAATAACATACTATTCTTTATCAATAAATATCTTGAACATAAATCGCTTGCTAATACAAGTTTATGGTGTAAATATTGATATAAAAATTTCTATTATGTTAACATTTTTATTGTTATTTTATGGATTATTTATTTATTAGTATTACTGGTGAATACCTTTTATGCATCTAGTAGCAGTTTTCCCGTTATTTAAAAGTAAAGTGTTGGGCGAGAAAATTATTTAAAATTTTATATAAAATACTTCGTTTGCAACACTGAATCTGATGTCTAACATTCACTTTTTTAATTATATAATCGTTGATATATTTGCTTTATTTTTTTTTATTAAAATCCGTTATGTAGAAATTAACATATTCAAAATCAACAGATTAAAAAGTTGCCAGAAAATATGTAGGTAATATAAAAGGTAAGAAAATAGTTGTAGGTAGATATTTTATTATCTATGTTTCGTACATTTTATTAGCTACACAAACCATGCCTTTCAATGGCGCTCAATGAAATTGTTAAAAACAGTTTATAAGAAAGACTTAGGAAAAATATTTAAGATGTAAAATATATTTTAGAATTAATTAATTGGTTCGATTCGACTTAACACATTTTAACATTACGAAACATCTTTTACACAATATTTAATTACTTAAAGGGGGGTTCCTCTTTCTATAGTTCTAAAATTCATATATTCATATTATTTTGTATTCTTTATAACTACTTTTACATAAAATATAAAAGTTTTGAATAAAATTATCAGGCTGTTGGCAAAAATGAGTAAAAAAATACATTCCTACGTATAGTCAGTGATAATATACCTCGTAAGAGCCATTTAAGTTATAAGGCATGTATTGAAACAAGGAAACTGATTTCTTTTTTGTGTTATTTGGTAAGCGCCGGTCGTATTGTATCACTTAAGATTTTATCTCGTACAATATACCGAATACATAGCACGCAATTTAATGAACTCAGGTTATTGACTTTAGGTACTATTCAGCGCAAACTTTTTAAGAATATGTAGACAGACGTATTTGCAATTTTAACTCTGTTTCGTTTCTTGTGCCTATAGACGCTTAAGAATTATATTATATTTATCAAATAGTTCAGCTAAACTTAACCTTAGCTAAACTGACAAGAAATTATCAAAAAAAAATCGCCAAGAATAATAAATTAAAACGTTGCTTAATTTTTTCCTGTTCATTGAACATTATTAAACCGTCAAAAATGTTTAAAATTTGCCCAATGATCTTTGACCCTGGCCACTGATAACAGCGTTAGTTAACGAATTTCTACTTCCAACTTCAAGTTCCAGTTATTAGTTATAATACAAACTTACTTTATACATGTAAATGACGTAACTTAGTAATCAATTTCATTGATGAATGCCGACTTGTTAGTAGTTTGAAAATAAATTTTCCTTATAACTTTGCTATAGGATATTTTTCAATAGCAGTGTTATTTAATTTGAATAAATTTTCAATAGAGACTCGAGTATAAAGACTCGTTAGCTTTCAAATTGATTTGTACAAAGCCTGCACGTTTAAGCATAAAAAAACACGAATACACTAAAACTCTACACTGACATTAAATTTACTATAAAAAAATGTTTAGTAATCTTTTTTTACCATGTAGGTATGGCGTTTAGAATACTTTGAATATACAAAGTAATACATTTTCAGGTAAAGTATATGCTACTCAAAAAATACAACCCTGAACAATTAAAAACTCTAGTCAACGAAAAATAATGTCAGTCGTTAAAGCTGTAAACGAATCGGAGCGTGTACCTTCGATAAAATACCTTCTCCATTTAAATTCATATCTGTAGCTATACTCCAAACACAATCGACGTTGATGTTGACTATTTCGCTGCAGTTTTTGAGCAACTTCGAATAAAAATGGAAACTTTTTTGTTTATGTTTCGACAACAATACGATAAACTGATGTTCGATCCGATTCTTTAAGTAATTTAAGGGACAACTCCATAATAGGTATAAAATTTTTTCGATATCAATGAGGATTGCGTTGGCAGCTCCTAGTTCTCTTTTATAAACGTTTAAAACATTTCTTGAACAACTAAACATACTATACCCATTACCCACTCAATGTAATTTTACTTGACTATATTGCCTTTGAATATCTATGCTGATATAATATATAAAAAACATATATATTAGTAATGATAATTAAATTGTGGGTTCAAAATTGTGTAAGTCAAGATCGCATATTTATTATTTATCTATTTAAATCATATTTGAATTTATCCAATATTTATTAAGATAAGTTCAATAATATGGAGTTGATTGGCTTAGAGTTTATAGTAGATACGGACTATGCTTCAAAGTTGGTTAACATATCATAAGTTAAAAAATTGGTCAGCACTCAAAGAACTAGAAAAAAGTCGCCAATCAGAATGTAAATATACAAAAAAAGTTCCGGAATTTGAGACAGTGGACATATTTAACTAATGCATGACTGCTTTATACATATTTTACATATTTTAATACTACGTTTTATAAGGATCAATCAATGTGAAGTCACGAAGTGTTATTTTTACGAGCTGATTGCATTTGGCCCCACGTGCCGGCTCCGACGGACCCCTCGTCGTGTCCGGTGCTCGCGTCATTTCGCTATCATTCCATTTATATTTTTGAACCCGAATCCGCCTTTATATCTTAAGTCTAAATAGGAAATGGAGAATTTGCGATATGAAAATGATTTATCATTGCCACAATAATTTTTATAAAACGAAAAAAGCAACTTCTAAAGTTCATCCACCTTACACTAAGGTGTAGTAAATCATGCTCATGAGTCAAAAAACACTAATTTCGTTGTTTTAAAAAGTTATCAGAAGATCAATTAATAAACGTTCAAGGTGGTCGATACCCGTGATTATTACGATTGGAAAGACAGAGCGGCATTTCTAAATTAATGGTTTCGTTTAGTTCACTCATATTTATTTGCATCGAAGTGATCGTTGTGAGATGGGCGGGCGGTGTCCACAGATAATAGAGGTCACGTTCTTCAGATAAACCGCAGATAACACAGATACACATAGTGAAGACACACGATTGTCTTCGACTCCTCAGAACGTACGCTCATGTTGATATTTTTGATATACATACTACAATTGAACTAACGGTTAATGTAAACAAACCAATAATGCATTTGCCCAGAAGCTTTTTTATACGTTGATTTAATTTAAAAAGTAGTCAGTTAACATTTGTAACTATGTATGTTAAACAATTAGGAAAACCACCGGTTTTCTTGTGTCGATAAAAAACAATAGAAGACAAATCGTGATGTCAGTTCAAAAATAATTATATACGAACGACACAACAACAGAACAGAATAATGTAACTATTTATAACTATCACAGCAAGAATGATGACAAACATAAGTTATACGATGATTTTTAATAGCGACCATAAATCATAGGAGTCTACGACGACTCGACGCGACGACATACAATAAATATATTAAAAGATTTAAAGACTTTATTTTTCACTTAATAACCATAGGAAGAGCCAAAGAGTCTGAATAAGTAATATATAGCTTAAGTAAAATAAATGTGTGGACATTGTAATTCTTGCTAACGTCGCATTCACCGCAACCATGAAATATTCTGACCCTGGGGTCGAAGTCATTTATTTACTTAAGAATTACAATATTTGAACTCAGATTTTCTAATACCAGATAATACTTTCACTTGAATTCTAACATATTCCTATCTCTCTATTTCGCTAGCTGCCGGCGGTATCACCCGCAAAAAAAATTAAGGATTTCTATTTTATTTCAAGGAATAGATAATTTGAAAGAGTATCTTTGTAATGCTTAATAGTTCTGGAAGAGAGAGAAAAAAGGAGCATCTTTAATATCGTGAATTTAACCACTTTTACAGCATATGTCTTATATTCCTTTCTCGTGTACAATACAAAATTAATGACCAACTTATAAGGCGAGAATTATCTCGCATACCAAAAAACTCCTTATACACACAGCCCAGCCCACAATTATTTACAGTACGCACAATGTAAGGCTTTAACAGTTGCAATAAAACACTCCTTTTGTTTAATAAAAAACCTGGGTTTCACAAAACATGGCACCTAATTAACGTCACTTATCCTCCGTGCCGAGAATTAAACACATAACTTACTATACATGAACGCTATAAATGGATAAATTGTACATTCTTCACGTTTTCTTCCACAATAGTCAATAGTACTTTATAAACAATTACGTCGTTATAAAGTTTATTTAACATATACAAGCCGCGTCCCGCGGTTATACCCGCATGAAAATCGGTTGCGTAGTTTTAAAGAATTAAGCTACATTGGGACAGACAGAAGAAAGGGATGATATTTGAACTACTTTTACGGAATAAAGGGAATTTATGAACTACTTTTACGTTTTCCGAAAAGCCAATTCGAATTCGCATTGCATATTATTAAATTAAAACAAAAAATGATGAAGACGCACTGTTTAGCTAGTCTTTCTCTAATCTAAGTTATTAAATAAATATTATACGAAATTTAGGTACGTTTACATATAATAACTGTATAAAGAAATCATTTAATACTGTTGAAATAAAAATTTTCTCTTGATATTAATATCAAGCTTAAGCCGTATACAATAATTTTCCTATTTATCCTTGGAACGTTTTAATGTATTCTTCACTCACTATTGACGGTTCAATCTGAACATGGATTATATTTTGCCTAATAGCAGATGCTTTCTTGATGGTGAATCGTGCAAAAATAGCCAATATCCACGTTGGCGTTAAGTGCTAGACGACAGTCGAATAAACAGAGAGCCGGCCGCTCAAGGGCGCTAGCGTTTTTGTATCGGAACATCCCACGCCGCACCACTCATACGCTGATACATGACCACTTACCGCGCCCAATCATTGCTGATAATATCAATATTTCATAGTAAACCTTTTCCCGAATTATCCACAAGGCAGTAAAGAAAACCATATTATTCTGATATAAAGCTGTTGTACTTTATCCCACGTTACATTTATGAAAAATGAAGCTTTTTGCTACTGGTATCCGCTATTAGCTCTTATCAATATTTATCGATTCGATTTTAGCAATGAAGACGTCAATTTCGAATGGATATCATACAAATGGAAACAGTTTCATTTTTGTTTATAGAATGGTTCTATATTATTCATATTTGAATCGAAAAGCTTTTAGTAAAGTTGGCCTTTATTAATTTATACGAACTCTTACGACGACCACTGTTTCGTGCAAAAAATTCAAGATATAATGCGAAACAGGAGTAAAAATATTTTATATGTAAATACATATTATAATTAAATTTATGTATGTATAATAGATATGTTATTTAACCTTGATTTTTATAAAATGTAGTAAACAGATAACTATGGCAACTCTTAAAGAAATTAAAGTAAATGGCACGAACAATTTATTCGTATATAGATAGGTTCTTAAAGACATTCTAGAAAATGTTACAGCAAAAAATAAATTAGAACTTTATTCTTGCCTTTGTCAAATTATTTTTCTCACGTAAAATATAAGCTTTTATAAATCAATCAAGTAAAATTGATATTTCTAACAATTTATGGGTAGATGGAAATATTTATTGTATTCGAGGTATTTTAAATAAGTTCGGTAAAAAAAAATACAATCAATTGTCTGCCTAAAATTTAAAATTTATTTAAAGCACACAAATATATTGTACTTCAAATATAATATTGTTGCATTATTTTAAACTTGCTTAACGTCGCTAACTAAACATAAATCAACCATTCACCACAACGCCTTAACTATTATTTTTAATAAAATATAAAAATCCATTTACTTTTTATAACTTTCAATTTCCAAGAAACATTTTTCAGTAAAACAATTAATAGTTACTGGTAATCGTGTTTAATTACGAATTTTAATGTACTCGTAAAATTGTTATTAAATTTCTTTTAATCGTCATACCTTGTTAAATTATTGAATACTACCTCCTTTGATATTAATATCTACTAAATTAGATGTGCCATAACTTACAGCTGGAAATCTTTCATACTACAGAAACGATTTCAAGTGCAAACGCCATGCTACAAATAACTAAATGCATTTCGTAAAGATATACGTATGCAACGTTTGGGAACGGTGCAACGTCTAATTAGAAGTGATAAGCATGTGGGTCGAGACTCAAGAGATTTGTAGATCAACGCAATTCCAACGCCGATTGAATATATTGTTAGCTAATACTTAATTTAATGAATCTTCAATAATTATTATCTATACTAATATATAAAGCTGAAGAGTTTGTTTGTTTGTTTGTTTGTTTGAACGCACTAATCTCAGGATCTACTGGTTCGAATTGAGAAATTCTTTTTTTATTGAATTAACCATTTATCGAGGAAGGCTTTAGGCTACATAACATCACGTTGCGATTAATAGGAGCGAAGATATAATGGAAAATATGGAAAAAACGGGGAAAATTATTCACCTTTGAGGGCTTCCTTTGCGTGCGCTGCGAAAACGGTTCAAGATACAAAAAAATATGTATGAAATAATTATTCCTCTATCCCTATCTTCTAAGATTGACTCACTATAACATAATAATAGAAATAGATCCGACGGGGACGAAGTCGCGAGCAATAGTATAAAACAAAGTCGCTCTTTTCTGTCTGTCCTCGTGCATGCTTAAATCTTTTAAACTACGCAACCGATTTTCTTGCCGTTATTTTTATAAGATAAAATGATTCTTATGTGTATAATACATGCTTCAAACCGCGGGGTGTGGTTAGAATTATATGTAAAAAATAAATTAAGAAATAAGAAAGGAAATAACTAGTCTGATTTTGCAAATCCATATTGCAGAGTTGTCCTTTTATGTCGGTACATTAAGTTATTACAGTACGTCAATGTGTACGCCTTTACAATAAAATCCCAGAAAGCGATCAAAACCTTTCCATTAATAAATTTCAAAAAGTAGTAAAATAACGTTTGTGTGCCAAAGCCTATAAGGTCTATAAGGTCAATGATTTCATAAATGATGGCACATCTTGGGAGTAGGATGGCTGCTTGCAAGGCTTCTTCTACACTATTATAATATGACTTTCAATTATGTATTTATTATATACTTATGTTAAGTTACAGAATTGTAAATTTTATTTTAAAAGATGATTTTTTTCCCCCTTTTTTGGTAAAAAGTGTGGGACCCGTGCGAGTTTCTTACGCCGGTTCTTCTCGCCGGGTTAGTTCCCGAACCGGTGGTAGGCACCATGTACACTTTCTGAAGGTATTTGTTCCAAATTTACTCAGAAAATAAAAACATTTCATTTCATTTTATTTCATCCAAATACACTAAGTAGTTTTCGGGTTGAAGTATTCACACAGCCAAACGTGTATACATCCATACCATATGTATGTACATACAAATCTCTGTACATCCACTGATCTACATAGCTCAACATGTACATTACCATCTTTCGTACGGGAGGGTATCCCCACGTGCAGTGATGTGCAAATGTCTCTGTGCTCCGGTCTGGAGGGCACTGTAGCCAGCGTGACTGGGCTAATGAGTCTTAACATCTTATGATTGTTGTTTTATGAAGTGGGGAGTGTCGATGTAGTGCACCCCTGCCCGGAGCAAAGTTCTGGGTAGCACTACATTGGTTATGGGCTGGCGTTACTCTTAACATCAGGAGGGCGTCCAGCTCGTCTCACCACTTCATGGAATAAAAAAAAAAAACATTAATAATATAATATCGGAAAATTTAATAAGCCTCCAATAATATCTGCACGTACAAACAATTTTTTTCATAAATTTTTTTGAACCGAAAGTGATCACGGCTTAGTCATAACAATTACATTGCCAAGGTAAAATATTACTGCTCAATGAAGCGAAGTAACGTTATTACAACAATTACGCGATCGGACGTTGGAATAATTACTGGTTTATTTTAATGCCGTCATCTGTGACTAACATTTATGATTTACGTGTCTTTATATATTATAACAACCAAACTTTAACTATTATATTTATTTAACAGATTTATCTTAAAGAATACAAACACTTTTCTTTGACACGGCAGAACTTTAATTATTATTTAACACATATTTTACCATATTAAAGAAATTAGAATACAATCATTTTCTGTTTTAAGAGTGACGCTCCCGCTTTTTCTTCAAACGCCGCGGTGACAAGTGAGTGAGCGAGACAAAACATTCAAATCATGACGTTTGCCACAGACACAATATTTAGCAATAATTTGTCAATTATAGAAGCATTATAATTATTACAACTATACTCGTTATTGAAGACATAATATGCATTATTAGAAGATACGTAATCAGATATTAATCTCAGAATTATTATTGTATGTTGAATTATATGTCCCAGAGAGTCACGTGTAGTGATGCCGAGGTAGTGTTTCTTTACTTCATGATGACTCTTTCTTAGGTCCTTAATAAGTAAAACTTCAGAGTATCAGAATAACTGCGTATATTCAGCTCGAATACGAATTATCCAATATAATTATTTTCATAATGCTGACGTTTTTTATAGCAGCTGACAACTGCCAGT
>DWAJ01001292.1:0-23458 GCA_018238005.1 Eurema mandarina | reverse complement strand
AAACAGACCAAGAAGCCCCCGGGTATATGGCAATAGATGTATAATTGATACAAGATTCCTAATACTAGAATTTCAAAAATAATTTCCTTGTATATAATGCAAATTATGGCACATTCATTAAATCTTCAATGTAGAGGTAGTTTATGGCCACAAATTATAGAATTGTTATAGGAACCCCAAATCAACCAAAACAATTTTATTTAAATTGTATAATCAAACATAAACATACTCCTAGGCTTCAAGATCATATCTAAATTAAGAAAGCAAAAGCTTCATTTGATATAATATAATCAATACCAAGTCATGGAATGTCTTTTTCAAATACCAAATACCAATAATTTGCAAAAGGAATGTAACAATAAGGCAAAATATACTTTAATTATGTAAAACAATGAGAAAATAAGTTATCACTAAAACATATTACATTTAAAATGCTTTTATCAGTAGTGTTCGTAAAAATTCAGTTAAATATAATTAACAATTAAAAAAATAAAATAATTACACATAAGGTCTATGTATAATAATAGATAGTTTATAGTTAGTAAGACTATATTATATGTAAGATCGTAACTTTCAGAGAGCTGTAGTGTAAATATCTGTAAGCTATGAATGAAAACCTACAAATAACACGGCTTATTATTGAAAGAAAAATTAACTTGCCAGTTTAACCTGTATGACTATCGACAGATCAGTTTGTATAACAAATTAATATTTTTAAATTAATGAACATTGAAGCAAAGTAAGTTTTTCAGTCTTACAAAGATAATTCAACATTCATTATTCAGGTTATATGTCTTTAGGCCCAGTATATAAAGGCAAGCCTTATATAATTAATACATAAGTATTAAATGGTAAAGAGTAATATTATGATAGAACATTGAATTTCAACAGTGCATATAGTATTAATAGAGTAACTATTTAAAATGTTATCATTAAAAGTTCTCTACTGATAGGAAGGATTCAGTTTTAATGTAGTAAAACTTATTTATTTACGATTAGCTTATCTTCAAAACAGCTATGCTTTTTATAGGATTAAATGTAGAGACTTACATTCATAGTTACACTCAAAGTCATGATTGTAAATGTGTTAATATGCTACATAAAATATTTATAAGTGTACCAACATTGTTTTAATAAAATTTATAATATAAATATATTAATATAATATTTAAATAAATAATGAAAACCTAACTCTGCCAACATGATGACTCAGAAAGAGTAAAGATTTGTAGAAATTATGATACTTCCACTATAAATATAACATAGAAAAATACATAACATTTATAATTGTCAATTATATTAAATATATATTTAATAGATATGGCTGGTGTTCTTTTATCTAGCAGTTACTATAGGACTTTTCATAACTGTTGTCATTCATAAATTACTTGCTTTCTGAAGCACCTCTATTATTTTATTAAGATCATTAAACTTTCGAGTTATTAATAAGATTTCAAATTACTCTTATAATATTTAATTTTGTATTAACAACATTTGCAACAATTCTTAAAACACGCAATTCATTATCACCATAAAAGTTATTATAACAATTAGTTCAGAATGCTACAAAGAAGTTGATCTACTTATTATGATAGTTTATTTGTAAATATTTCAAGTTAATATAATGTAACCTCTACAACAATTCAATGTAAAGCACTCGAGTGGCTTTAATCAATCGTGGCATTATTATTTAAAGCATGAGATTCAAATTTTTCATAATATTGACAGAAAAATTTAATAAAATGTATTTTACTGACATATTATTTTATGTTCATTTATATCATAATAATTTTTATATTTCAAGATTCATAAAATATGACTAGTTTATTAAGAGATGTATGTTAATAAAACACTTCGTTGATTTCTTGAAAACATTGAACAATTTGCATAAATGTGATATCACACTAATTCAGTCAGAACATAATATTAAGTGCATCAGATAGAGAAAGTAATGGGTTACAATGTATGTATCCTATAATATTAAGTACCACATTAAGTGGTTAATGAATTGAAGCTATATATTAAGTCATGTTGTAAATAATAATTTTAAGTATCTTACTTGGGTAAATCATGTGCAGTGTCCTTTTACTGTTGTTGATTTTCTGGTTTGGACTGAGTGCTGGCATTGCGACTTGAGCTACTGCTGTTAAGAATCATTTTTTGCATTTGGCGAATTACAGTTGTAGCGTGATAAGCTTGTTTCCAACGGGATTTAGCAAAGTTCTTCTTAAGTTGCTCTGATACAGTACCATGGATGTTCTTGTTGCTTGCAGCATTACCAGAAATCCATGGGTGAGCCAATGCTTGTCTGAAAAAAGATAAAGATATAATGTTTTAAGCAATTCTAAAATTTGTTTTAGAATTAATATTGATGATATTATGTCCTTTTTGATTTTAATTTAATAATTTTACACAATAGACACTTTGGATTTCCCATAGTATAGATGAGCCAAGTGTAATAAAGATATTATACCAGCCATTGTACATGTTAATTTACATGAAGTAATTAAAATCTATTAAAATTAATCCATGTAGAGAACTATCATTGTTTTCAATTAAGATAAGAATTGAGTAAGGTTAATTGAAATATTCAGCTAAAAACCTTACAAATAAAATTACCTTTAACAAAGCAATTAAGATCAAAAGAAGCTAGCTGAGCACTTTACTAATTAACTAAGAACAATTAAAATAAATCAAGTCTGATTAGTATAGCTATTAAGTCCTACCATGACATTTATTACTATTTTATTGTCATGATGAATTTTTAAAATGGTTCTTCATCTATTACTTTTTTATAGAATTCTATGTATAAAATTACTTTAAGTGTAGTGTAAGCCTTAAATTAATGATCATATGAAATGATTAAAATCTTACAAAATTGAAAGGTATAAGGTGTGTAATGGGTTATATGAAAGGTTTTATAATAATCCTAGATATGGAACCGTTTATGGGTGATCTGACTCTCAATATCCATTATATTTTACCTATTGAAAACATATCTACTCTAGAAATTAAATTTAAATATTTTACTTACTTGCAAGTATATCTTTTTTCCACATCTACACACATCAAATGCCTTATAAAATCTTTTGCTGACTCACTTATGTCATCCCAGTAAGGAGAATCAAACTCGAAATCACCTTTAAGAATTTGCGCAAACAGATTTGCATCATTTTCATCGTAAAATGGTGGATATCCACATAGCAAAATGTATGATATCACACCTATGCTCCAAACATCCACTGCCTTTCCATATGGTTTTTGAGCCAATACTTCAGGAGCAACATAACCAGGAGTTCCACACGCTGTCGCCATTATACCAGAATCCTCTATTTTGGACAGTCCAAAATCACTAATCATGATCTTGCTATCTTCGTCAGAAGAATAATAAAGAAGGTTTTCTGGTTTCAAATCTCTGTGCACCACTCCCTGAGAATGCATGTAGTCAACAGCTTCCAAAACTTGTCTTATAAGATTTGAAGCATCTTTCTCGGTATACGAACCTTTTTCAACGATTCTGTCAAATAATTCACCACCTGTTACGAGCTCCATTATTAGATACACTTTACTTTTATCTTCATATGTTTCTAACAGCTGGACGATATTTGGATGGGAAAACATATTTTTTTCGCCAGCCTCACCTTTAGCATTTTCACTAAACCTTTTAAGCACCCTAATTTCATTTTCCAAAGAATCTTCTTTGCCTTTTAAAGCTTTTTTATCAATAATCTTACAAGCAAACAGCTGACCATTTTCTTTGCTTTCAATTAGACGTACTTCAGAAAAGGCGCCTGTTCCTAACAGATCTTTAACAATGTACTTGTCCTCAATGGACGGCTGTTTCTCTGATTCCTTCCCATCCTTTTTAGATTTTCTTCCAAAATCCTTTTTCCCAAAAAGAGGCATGATGAATTCTTAATCTACACAACTAATAATGCGACAATGTTCTATTCACTACATAGATACAATAACTACTACAGACCGTCTACCGCACAATATGATTTCTATTTTCTGAATAATCCTGATTTCTGCAACAAAGATGAAATAAAAATTACAGACTCACAATTTGCAGATATCAAAAAGCTTATAACACAGTCACAGACTGTAACAAAATAAATACAATGTCTTCTCACAGATAAGACATAATCCTTTTGTGTACTTTAAGTTATAACATACCTATATTATATTATTAATTAATAACAAAATGCTTTATTGCTAAAATGTAGGTTTAAAATTTTTAAAACTTATAACTTATAAATTCGATCCGATCAATAATTTAGCGGTCGACTTATCGGTAAGCATACATCCTAAATCTTGAAATAAAATATAAATTAGAAAATCCTGCTGTTTGTAGAAAAAACAATTAAATATAAATTAAGATCAATAACTTAAAACGTACTTAAAGCAATGATATTATATTTAACTAAAAGATATCTTATCTACTTTTAATATTTGTCAATTCATTTTTTTTTCTATCTCAACCTTAGCTTAAAACACTTTTTCGACAGTAGCGCCCTCTTTTGGAAATATTGCCTATACTGTACTGTAATATAATGGAATGGATATCTTATTATTATATTTACATCCGTTCATTATTTTTGCGTCTGGCGCCTGGCGGTAGGTTCAAATTTAAAAGTATGTACATCATAATTTTTAAAAAAGGGTTAAATGGGTTTTCTTTTCTATTCTTGATGATATGGCAGTGCTAAAAAAGGTTTTTTCAATTCGAACATATATTTTACACGTATTTGCTGTAAACGAGGTGATCCCAAATTATAATAATTATGGAAAGTAGTGTTTATATCCAGTATATTTTAATAGCTGAATCATTCTGTTTTGCTCGCGTTTTTATCGATATTTTAATAGGCAATTTATATGAAATTTTTAATAATTTTTTTTACCGATAACCCTTTGGAAAACAATGAAAATTGCTACTTAAACGTATTCGTTTTTATTTAAGGGTATCCTTTAAGGTATATCGTTCCACCAAACGAAAATTAGAATGTAAATTTTTTGAGTAGTTATAAAAAAGATAACTTATTCATAACATGATTAAGTATGTTTAAGTCCAAAATCTGGAAATATATTTTTCAATGTTCTGTCGTTAGGTATATAACTTACTAGCTGACCCGTGCGCAGTTTGTTGGGCATAACGTTAATAATCCTTTATTATATAACCTATGACACAAAGCAATAATGTGCCTTTCTATTGGTGAAAGAATTTTTAAAATCGGTTCAGTAGATCCAGAGATTACCTGAGAGACAATTTAACAAACACGCAACTTTTACTTCTTTATAATATTAGTATTGATTACTACATAATATTTTAAAAGATGCAAGTAGCATCAAGAACTAAAATCATTGGATCTTAATTGAATCTGTGTTAATATAATTATATATTTAATAGTTTATCTTACAAAAAATATTTTGCACAAAGTCTTAGAATACTATTATTATAGGTCGCGTCATTTATGTTTAGCGCTGGATGAGAATAGCTGCGCATCAGTAGAATAGCGCTCGTAATTGATGTATTGGTGCGAGAAAAACAACACGACTGGGACAACCAATCAACGCTCCCGCACCCGACGATCACGCGCCCCGCGCGCGGCGCCTTTACCTCGACACCTTATTTTTGACTTTTGCGCAGGTTTCGTTCAGCGCTAAAGATTCGTGACGCGTACTATACCTATATAATACTACATTCCTTCTCCCTCAGAAAATATGATAGCAAATTAACGCTATTTGAAATAAACTCTTTATTATTGGTACAGCAACACAAACACAGTAGGTATGTATGTTAATGTACGGTTTAACTTAAATACTTAAAAGAGTTGTTAATTTTTACACAATTCCTTGCCTACACATAGTAAGAAAAACTAACTAAAATATTACCTTAAAAATTTATTCTCTATTTATATATTTTCACAACATAGCTAACTTTAGTTGCTAAAGATAAATCGATAAATTGTTGCAACCAAGAGTACATACGTAGAGACTATGCAATTATTTAATCCGCGAAAATGTGTCAGAGTACGATTGTAGTGAGTCTAGGAGCGGACATGTTATAGCGTAGAACGTAGTAGCGGGCCACCCCTGTATTTTCTCCCCTACCCCTACGAGTACACAATTGTCTATGCTTCCACCCCATGACGTCACAGAGAAAATCGACCAATCCCATCGAGAACAGTATTCGTCGGCCCTCATAAGCGGAATCACTACCGCATATATTTATGGCATCGTATTAATAATTTTAAATGTTTTTGTTGTGGGACCATTTGTGCCGTGAAAAATGTATTCATCTGTGATCGAAATTGTGAAATTAATCGCGATAGTTTCTTGTCCAATGTGAAACGTTGAGAGATTTATTCCTGTAAAATATATTATTTAGTGTTACAAAATTACGTTAGGGGGCGGTACCGTGATGCCAGTTCGGAAGCAAGGTGAATTTATTACAGTCCAAATTGTTCCATATACTATCGAAGTTATATATTTGAGCTATTGTAACAATACTATTATAGTATTGTTACCGTCATTATTCATACCGCTCGTTTTGTTATAACCCTAATGCAAAACGCTCGCCAGCCAGGTGTTCGGTCATATCACCTCTTTAATCTACTGTTATGAAATATAACTCTTACCTAACATGCTTAATAAAAACAATAATATTAGTAAATACTATGTATAAGAAGTAGTAATTCGTAACAAACATTTATATGTTTTTAACTTTTTATAAAACATTCCTTTGAATAAAATTATGATGGATTTTTAGACTATATTTTAAACCGTTTAATATATAAAAATATAGGCGTTGATGGTGTAACTACGATAACAATTAATTATTCATGAACTTATAAATAACAACAACTTTATATAATATGTTGCTTTTTGTAGGATATTTATTTATTTCATTACAAAGACCTATATTTAAAAAAAGAAAAAATAAAACAGCAATGCAATATAAACTTAAATTTCATCGACATGTAAGGCGGCAAGAAAATTAAATAAATTATAATTGCTATTCGTTGCATTTCACATAGATTTATTTTTTTATTCCAAATAAGAACTTATTCTGTATGTATTTCGAATTTAAAAGGCTGACAAATTTCATGATCTTATATTAAAGAATTGAATAACTGAAATGTAGGTGGGTATAGTATTCACAACAACACAACGGCGGATCCAGGGGGTGCTGAGCTGGTTCCAGGACTTAGGTGGACCACTAATTGAACATAATGTTCTTATTTACTATATACTTTGTCATTAATATAATAAAATACCTACTATTTACATATATCTATTTTTATCAAAATTGAATTTTAAGTTCTTCGCTTGACCACGACTATATGACCCCCTGGCGCCAAAGCTGGACCCGCCCTTGTGAACAACAACGCTTTGTATTTACTTAAATTTTAGAACAAAGCCAGGGTAAACAGACCTTTGAAAGCTTAATCTAAATTTTCGTTTATTCCTTTACATCTCTACCGATAACGATGCGGGTGTTTGACACACGAAGCCCTAAAAACCTTCTATATACGAGCCAAAACAACCCTTTGGGAAAACTCTACTAATTGATATTGTAGGTTTCTGCTGTGCAAGCTTTACTTGTTTATATCTATTTACAAATTTATAAGCCGATAGCGCAGGCTACGGTTCACTGGAGCCTACAATAATTAATTGGCTCCACTGAAATACGAGAGCCTATAAACATATAAATACTAACTCAACGGGAATAAATACTGAGAGTAATTTAGTTTTTATTGTCGTTTAGAGGATTTGAAAAGAACGTTATGGTCATATTTAATATTTGTCATAAGTATATTTTTCTCCACATTGGTAAAACAAAACACAAGTATTCAAGACTAAGATGCCATTTTTATTTGATATCAGGCACCTAAAAATCGAAGCATTGTCCCAGGTCATAATGTACCAAAGAGGTTAAATAAAACCACAAGTTTTCTCTATACGAAATTGCAATTATTCACCAGTTATGTCTTATTTCAGAAGCCCACCGAGCATTAGAGTTGCTTGAAGACTACCATAGCAAACTTGTGAAACCACAAGATCGACAGTTGCGTCTTGCCATCGAAAGAGTTATCAGGATATTCAAATCACGCCTTTTTCAAGCGCTTCTAGGTAGGTAAAAATCAGGTAATTCAACACTTGAGCTAAACAATAGTTTGCGTTATGACATGTATCACATGAGCTCTTATTACTTACATGTATCATTGATAACAATTAGTCGATCATTGATACGAGGTCAAAGTAGTCGCATAGCAAGGTAATTTATAATTTGTAGGAGTAAAATATTAATGAATAGTTACTACTTCAAATTCTAGAGTTGTTTTATTAATATTTGTCTTCTTATTTCTACAAATATGTTAAATGTGAATAACTGTCTGTCGCTGGCGAGTTATGCTTTTACGCCTAAAATTTGACTGACTTGGGTAAAATTTGGTCTAGACAAAATTACTAGAAAGAAAAAGTGATGCAAAGCTAGTATTGAATAAATATAAACGTCTCACGAGCGTATTATTTTTTGGGCAGCCTTGTAATTCGTTTATTTTGCAAAGTCTGTAAATATTCTACTCCTGTTCTAGTGTTTCTTTAATGTATTGGTATTTGGTATACTTAAAGTTTTGTTAGCGCATACTATACACCATATTGAGCATAAAATATCATCATATCTTATGTATAAGGTCGATACTATAATGTTCGTCTAATAATACCTACACGATACGCGCGTGACCGCATTCTACGTCACGATCGCTCTTGAGTTTGTTTGCGCTTGACCACGACACTGCTATTGTGATTCACATTATATTTAGCCAGTTGCAATGAATACCGAAAGCAGGGCATAACATCTGATTTTTTAAAAGTACTATCTAAAAATCTTTCATAATGCATCAGCATTATGAAAATCAAAAGAAATTATTAACAAAGCTTTTCAAATCAAAATTTTAAAAGGTATTCGAATCGTGTTAAAATCGATTTGACATAATTCCCTTATTTCCGAAAAAAACCACTAAAAACAACGAAAGATATTTTATTAATACAATATCTATATTATCAATACTCACATATATTTTAAAATGTTTTACCACCCAAATCACTATTCGATTATCGAGAGGTATTCGTCATTGATGGCAGTATGACCCAGTTAATATTATATTGGATACGGGTCACCGACTAGACACGTAGGCACCTACAGATATCTACAGTGCCGATACAATTCGTTCCTGTTCAACAATTTTCAATTGTGAATTTAACAACTTCATTTTAAGAAGAATTTAATATCAAGAGTGATTACGAAGTTAACCGAATTGCAAACAAAAAACTCTGCTACCGATGGGATGTAAAAGCTACGGAAACTAGCTCATCACATGAATGCCTTTATAGATGAATTTTATAAATAGGTCAAATTGGAAAGTAGGTTATAATTTTTAAAGCATAATAAGAGAGAACAATATTGACATACTCTATTTCGATCGCAAACACAGATTCATTGTATTATATAGATAATATTCGATCTCTTTATAGGGTTCCTAAAGCTTAACCTTTACGACCCCAAGTTCGTCATGTCCGTTCGTCCGCGATATCTACAGCCCAAATATATTTTATTAAAAATCGAAAGATAACATTTTCTATCTCGTGCTTTCCCCATGTTATTGTGAGATTTAGGTTAGAAATATTTTTTAAACATTGAACGGTTTTCTAGAGGATTTCTGAATAAGCTATATTCAATTTTAGAAAAGTCAACAACAGTTCGTAACTTAGTAACGTAATAAACTGTTAACTAAAATAATTATAGGTTTATTAGTTACGCAGAAGAGTAAGAGCTTATGGGTATTATAAAGAGTAGGTAATTAAACTCTTAATATACGTACCTTCATTAATTATACAGCATCATGTAGATAGTCTACACTTAGGGTACCTACATATAAAAAGCTGGCAATTTATAATTAACTTAAATGCAATGCCGTGCCAAAACTCTACTCAACAGTTAACTTGACGCAGAAAAGCATCACTACCAATTTATTTTATTGTTCGTTTTATCTGTTTGGACAAGAAGTTTTATTTGAATGGAGTTTTAATTATAGAACACTTAAATAAGAATGAGAACAGCTTCGAAAGCAGATAGATCGAAGAAACCACTTAAGTTGTCGTTTTCATGCTGGCCATGAAACGAAACTTGATATTAATAAGGTAAAGAATGGAAGAACTTGCAAATTTTTAATTAAAACACAAGCACTTCCATTTAACATTATGTTACAATACACCCTTTGTAATTAATTACCTACAGTTACTCGTACATTGTGATAAGGGTACTACACGTAGCTTTTCTTTGAATTTCTGTTAGAAATGTTAGACTTTGCCGTATTAGGATTAAAGAAATTAAATACTCAAGGGGTCGCTGCCCGTTATCCATCGATTTCTAACTTCTCACGCAATTTGCCATGTAGATTGTAGAGTTCTACATAGCTCTAACATAAAAATAAAATAAACCTTTCTATAATTTACATTTTATTTAAAAAGCTTTTTTATATTTAGTTACCTACTTTGTATTCCTACTCATTATAGATATTCAAGAATTTTACGAACTAACATTACTCGATGACAACAAGTCAATACAACAAAAGACTGTGGAAACCATACGAATCGCAAACAAGTGGGAAGCTGATGGTGTTCGCCGTGAAGTAAGTATAATAATTGGGTACTCTATCAGAATCGACTAACTTATACTTACACATATATTATGAATGTTAAAACTAACATAGGTATCTATAATTTTAAAATTAACAAAAAGTTGTATATAATTGGTATTTCTTTATTGCTTCGTTGTAGATTCCAAATGAAGAAAGCGATTACCGATCAGTATCAAATGCCTTTCTACAGGACAATAGAAAACTGGATCAGCGCAATGCAGACACCCCGGATTCGACGAAGGTGAATGGAATGGTTATTCTTATGCTTTACAAATAATACTTACTTAAAGCTATATTATGATATCACAATCATCGTATTTTTACGTAAGAAGAATATTTTTCTTTAAAGTTCCATCAACATAAATATAACCTGAACGAAAAATATATTTTTAATATAAAAATTAACTGAGGACAACACCACACTAGTTGCCATTAATTATCCTATAATTAAAGGTATATATAGCATTAAACAATATATTTGTTCTACAGATGGTTGCAACGACGATCATATCACCGATTACAGACGCGGACGAGAAAAAGGTTTGTATCGAATTATTTTTGTTTTTATAATAAACAAAAGTAAGTATTTTGCTAAAATATGACACGTCAGCACACTGCGTTTTTGTTAAGTCGCGATAAAAATGCAGGTAAGTGTAATCAATTTTGTTTTACGTTACATATTTGATTTTCAAGTTATAAGGGAGCTAGAAGAAAATGAAAAAATCAAAAGTAAGTATGAAATATGACAAATTTCCTAAATTTTATTTATATTTTAATTGTCGTTATTATTTTAATTCTCTGTGCTGTTTTACCCGCCTAAATTACAATTATGACTTTATTTATTTTTAGTCTAAAGGATCCGTTTCCACAATAAAACCTCATCAAATTGTACAGTAGCATCTGGAACCTACGATGCCACAGATATACCTCTTGATGGCTTATACAATATACGATATATTATTATATTAGACTTATTAACCATTCCTAAATACTATTTTTCCTAATATTATTGTTTTTCCGGAAATTTAATTAAATAAATAACTATAAATGCTAACTACTTAATAACATATTAAGTTATCAACCGAACCGCGCATAAAAATCATTTTAATATAAGCGCCATCTACAGGAAAAAGTTTAAGTTACTTCGTTTTTGGATTTATGCAACTCGCAAGTCGATATCAGTAAAATAGGTGGTTCTTTTTGATGACGTGACGTCTTTGAGGGAAGATAGAGGTAGAGGTAGCCGAACTAGAACTACAACAAGTGGTCGGTAATGGCGGTGTTTCGCGTCTCGTAGTACTATTTATAACCTACAATACAGTTCTAGTTTTCAGCGATATGTACACTAACGTTTCTTCGTTCTGTGGATTTGTGGTGTTAAACTTCACAACTGTGCCAATGTTTTACGAACGCTACATCAACTAAAAGAATCGAATTCTGCACGTAAACGAATATCCAGTGAAATGTTATTGCACACAAAATTTTGACATTCACACTACTGCTGTTATTTTGTACCCGTCGCAAGTAAGGCCATATAATGTACACTAATCTATTTTTAAACATTTAGTAATTTCTTGATACTTTGGGAACGTTTTCAAACATTTGGTGAGACTAATGCAACTTCTGATAGTTTGCTTATACCGATGCTGTTACTGATGAACTAGCTAGCCCATTTACTTATTCGTTCATTCAATGTTATAAATGTATCTTTGCACGTAAATAACGTAACACGGACTTTATAATATTTTCATCGCTTTGACATTCATCCTCATAGAACACAAGTTGGTAACACCCAATTAACTACAAAATCATACATCCTAATAAAAATCACTATCAATTATCAAAAAAAGGGCTCGGCTCCAGTTTTAATTTGTAGATAAGAACTTATATGATTTAATGTGAGCTAACATGATAGTAAGCTTATGCAGTGGGATTACGAAATCGCAGAATAATTCTCTAGGCAGTGGTGTAATTATTAAGAAATTTTTTGGTGAAAGCTAGAAGTGGGTTCTAGGTAGAAAATGGTGCATGTCGAAGAGCGTCCAGTAAAATGCTGACAGCAGTCACAAGTGTGTAACTAACAATGCATGCAGTGTACATATTGTAGTGCAATAAAAACCAAGTTCTGAGGGCTATGCACACTTGCTCATCAAAATGACTGAACGACGGAAGAAAAAAACTCACAATGGATTCCTTCGAAAAGTGTCATCCCTATTTAATCTTGACACGGTGAGTAGGATTACGCTATGCAAGTGGCCATAAAATCTTGTAAAAACATGTATCCATATTGTTTTGAAGTTATTTCTATATATTTACAATTTAGTGCACCTATGGTCTCATCTGTGATAATTTATGGAAGGTATTATGAGTTTTCAAGTATATATAAAGTTTATAGAGAATAATCACATATTTATGGCAATTGAGCATTATGAAATGTCACTATTGATTTTATTTAAAGTAATACTAAAATTTTAAATACACTTAATACATACTATAAATTACGACACCTCCTATACCATAAGTAACACACTTTATGTCACAACTATATATATAATGAAATAAGTTCTTGCTACCTTGACCATTCTAACTAAACATCTGTAATATGTTATTAACTTAGAATATCATACTATGTAATATAGGAATAAGAGCCATTTGCTTACAATATTCATGACATTGTGTTGTTTTCCTTGCAGGCTCATGTTTCAACACCAGAAATGAAGCAGGTAAATAAACATAATATGTATCATATTAGAATCTGAATAAAATGTCCAAAATTCAAATTGCTATATATTTGAACTTAGTGTTATAATAAAAGATATTTTATCAGGAAACAACTAGATCAATTTGGAGTTCCCCATTGTATCAGTTAAATGGTTTAATCATTTAGCATGTGTTCAATTGCTACAGTTGGTTGCTAAATGTTATAAATGAGTTGTCTATATATTTTTGTGTTTAACTGACAATATAAAAATGTATGAAAATTAAAGTTACAGGTAAATGGTATTGAGGGTGGAGCTGTGATGGGGGATGATGGTTATCAGTACTTAACGGTTGTTCTTTCACGAGCTGGAGGTGCTGGTTTGGGCTTCAGCATTGCTGGTGGCTCTGACAATCCTCATGTAGCTGATGATCCTCATATCTATGTTACAAAGCTCATTCCTGGTGGAGCCGCTGCTGCCAGCCAATTGCAAATTAATGATGCTATATTACAAGTAAGCTATATTTTTTGTATGTGTAGGTTTTGTTTGAAGATTTATATTGAAATTTATCTTAATCTCATTTTATATAATTTTCAAGGTTAATGATTCAAATGTGGAAAATGTAACGCATGCAGAAGCAGTAGATGCGTTGAAAAAGGCTGGCAGTACTGTGCGACTGGTAAAGCTCAATTTATCAAGAATATATATGATTCTATTGTGTAACAACTGAATCAAAATTTTAAAATTATGATGTTATTTTTAGAAAATTAAACGTCGAGCAGCAGCAGCAGAGGATCACTTAAGTGTATCAGAAGTATCAAATCATAAAGAAGAAGCAGTTGAAATAGAATTATCGAAGGGTGGCTCTGGTTTAGGGTTCAGCATAGCGGGTGGTTTGGGTAATCAACACATACCGGGAGATAATGGAATATATGTGACGAAAATAATGGCTGGAGGCGCGGCACATAGAGATGGCCGCTTAAGGGTTGGAGACAAACTGTTAATGGTCAAAAATACTTCAGTAAGTAAATGAATCCTACAGCAATACAATAAAAACTATCCTCTGTGTTAATCTAGTGAAGATTTTACATGCATATTGAAATGCTCATTTAATCCATTAATAGTTAAGGTGTTAAAGTAATTCTTCCCCTTTTGTTACTCGTATAAATAATTATAATAATTTGTTCATAATCTATTTTAATAAAAAAATTGGGGAATATAAAATTTAGTTCTCCATTTCCATAACTTGAGTAACTATATATAATTAAACATTTAATGTATGTTTCTAATTATAAAATGTCTTAATTAATTAGAAGGGCGACATAAACTTGGACAACGTGACACACGAGGATGCTGTGGCTGCCCTCAAGGCATCTGGAGAACGCGTCTCATTGGTCCTTATTCCTGGACCGAGACACGGACAACCATCGCCCAGAACATCTAGAGCTAACACACGTGAGTATGAAATGTTTTTCTTTATCAAACTCTATTATAATCAAATTTGATATTGTTGTTATTATAATTGGTATGGTGACTAAAAAATTATTTAATGTCCGTCAGATGGATTAACGACAAATATTAGATACGTATTTTCAGTTATTTTCTTATTCAAAATTCAAAAAGTTGCATGACGTCACTTCTATGCACGTTTTCTACTAAGGTGTGACGTAATTATCCCCCACACCATAGAAGGAGAGTAAATTTATTATGCTGATTTTCACTTTAGTGCTGTCTACAGCAGCTCCTTAAAAGCCTCACTAAGCAATATTTGCATAACATTTCTATTGCAGCCTGTCCACCGTCCAGTACCAACTCTCTTCGACGCGAGGACGTAACCGACAGCGCAGAGGAGCCGCGCGTAGTGGAGCTAGAGAAAGGCCAGCAAGGGCTCGGCTTCAACATAGTAGGAGGGGAAGACGGGCACGGCATCTACGTGTCGTTCCTGCTCGCGGGCGGCCCGGCCGAGCGCTCGGGCCAGCTGCGGCGCGGCGACCGCCTGCTAGCTGTCAACGACACGGACATTACGCATGCCACGCACGAACTGGCCGCTAAGGCGCTCAAGGTGAGTGCACACTGTTTCACATTGGAATGTTTTAATAGCTATTTGTTAATTAAAATCTAATGCTGTTGTAGTAGTGTATTGGAAAGATTATTATAAATAATTGTTAAACTACTTAAAATTATTCTATTGAGATTATGTTCTAGAGATTTTTACTGATGAATATGCAAAATAAAAATAATTATTTACGGTTCATAATTAATGAGTAACTTCTTAAATCTAATAGTGTATGAGCAACTGAGATATAGCATATCCGCATACTACCAGGTGAGGTCGCGGTCAAACTGTTTCTTTAGTTAATGTTCTATTTATCAATGAAAATAAAAATATTATGGAAGCCTTATCATAATTGATAGAAAAACTTTAGCCTGCGTTTTACCGCTATAGTTCAATGTCGAATTGCCAAATATGTAGCGGACATTGGCACATATCAACACACATACTCCAATACCAAAGACGTGCTATAACGTGTTCTCTCTCAGTCACGTAAGATTACTCATAAATAATTCATAAATCATATTTGTTGTTTAAAGAAACCATATGTAAATAGCACTTTACGCATTGCGTCATAATCGATTGCCATTGCTTATTACAGTTCGTATTTGGTCAGTATTAGTCACGCGATATGCACGGAGGCGACTGCGTGAGTAAATTTACTCTGATTACCCATTAGCACAGTTAACTTCGTGATTTTTTAATTTAAATCTATATATAATATATCAGGCTATAATTTGTTGTCACCGTTGCGTGACAAACGGCAATTTTTTCTAGCGTTTGCCGTAAGGCTTCATGAATAATTAATATATTTGTTAGGAATTCGCATTTTAACGGTGAACAGTGAACTAAATTCTTGTATAGTAGTGATAGTTGGTGGTGTTGTGGTTTGTTTTTGTTGTATGTATTTATTTTAATAAGATTATACTGTACAGGCCTTGACTGATTTATAGTTGGATGTATGTTCAGTGTCGAGACAACAGAGCATATATTGAATAATTATAGATTTCTTAAGGATAATTGCTTAAGGATATTTTTATATGGCTTCACATGGTAACGTCTCGCATTTTAAATGATTATATTTTTATCTCATATCTTTTTAAAATATACAATGAAACAGTACATAAATTTGTATATAGCTGTGTTTAAATAGTAAATAATTTATAATCATAATTTTTCAGAGTACGGGACAGAATGTGAAATTAACAGTAGTCTACAAGCCACAGGAATACAATAAATTTGAAGCACGCATCAATGAACTGAAACAACACCACACGCTGTTGAGAACGTCACAAAAACGATCACTATATGTGAGGTATGTTAATCATGGCAGTCTCTGTGTCAATAATATTTGATTGTTGCTAATTTTTATTACGCATTACTGATTTTATGTCAATATTTAAAGTACATACTACATAGAACATACATAATGTTTTTTAGTCATACCACGAAGTCGGATTTGTTCGAATAATTATTTTATGGATATTTGCTTTGTCAGAATCTCGGTACTGACTAGCCGAATAAGTATAATGAAGATTGGAGATTGATGAAATATTTAAATTAAATGAAACAAAAAACATTTTCTTTAGTTTTTCCATCCAAAATGTATATGGGTTTCTTAACTGTCAAAGATGTCGAATCTATATACGATGAGTATACTCATCGTATCATATTATATAGCTTCGAGTTTGATTGACTAGGTATATAGTCAATCAATAAAGAAATTATTTGTGGATAATTTGTATATGGACGTGTCAAATGTTACGAGGAACATAATATAATATGTATTATAATGAAATTGGATTACGTATATTATATCTAACATAATTCAAAATTTAAATTACAGAGCACTATTCGACTATGATCCCATTCGAGATGACGGTCTTCCTTCAAGAGGGCTGCCATTCCGGTACGGCGATATACTGCACGTCACTAACGCTTCCGATGATGAATGGTGGCAAGCCAGGTATACTATATGATATAGTTAATTTATTTGGTAATCCAAATGCTTAATTATTATATATTATTATTATTAAATAAACATTTTAGCGCGCTGTATAGTAAATACAACAGCAAGTTTATTTTTGAAGATATTTCCTATATGAAAAATCATGACCCTTATATATTTATAATGTATATATATGTGACGATACTCTCACTAGAAAAGTTGTTACCTTTGGATCGCAGTCCCATACTTTTAAGTACTTTATCAATTTCTAAACTCGTTAATTAATTATTTTAAGTGGAGAAATTCTCCTAAGACTTCCATGAGACACTATGACAAGGACCGTGTCACACTTTGACCGAAACAAAATTCTTTTAGTTCTGTGCCTTAAGCCTTTGCAGATACTTTCGCGAAAATTACATGTAATTTTCTGATCAATGAATTAATAATCGATGTGTTTGTCAGGCGGCTGGACAGCTCGGAGGCGGACTCGATCGGCATCATCCCGTCGAAGCGGCGCTGGGAGCGCAAGCAGCGCGCGCGCGACCGACAGGTCAAGTTCCAAGGACAGGCCGCCCCCAGCGCCGTACGTACCGCACCATACCCTGACTCTTTAAACCCTACCTTATCTTTGCATACCCTACCTTAATATGTAAATGATGTATCTGTTAAAGCAAACTTTAATTAAGTGAAAAAAAGACAGTCATTGACCTACGTTTTAAATTTATATAATTGTATGTTCATTCAATATATTATGTACCATCGAAAATATAAAATTTTAATTTTGATTGAAATGTAAAGAAGACAATGGCTAAGGCGATATCATCATCTCCTTTCCCTTTATCTAAGTCCTTGTTAAAACTTATCTTTAAATCTTGCTATTTCAGAGCCAATCTACTCTAGAAAGAAAAAAGAAGACCTTATCTTTCAGCAGAAAGTTCCCCTTCATGAAGAGTCGAGAGGATGGCAAATCTGAAGACGGTTCGGACCAAGAGCGTAAGTACAAAAAGAAATTGTAATTATTTCACATTCATGCTTAAAATAAAAGTATATTATAATGTAATTAAGTATCTACAGAGCAGAAAGAGGAAATCTTTGGAAACAGTAATAAATGCACCGCGCGCTTTAAGTTGTAAATACAAATAAAATAAGAAATATACCTTTGAAACAAAGGAAATAAATTGCACATTTGGGTTAAGCACAAATTAAGATTGGTAAAAAAAAAGCTAAATATTGCATAAAAATAAAGGAAGGAATATAGTAAGGTAACAGGTGGATTTTGTTGCAGCTTTCATGCTTTGTTACACGCAAGAGGACTCGAACGCGGACGGTGAGTGCATCACATTATCTTTTATTCGCTACTTCGCTCTGTCGTAGGACATACTCTTATCGATATTGTGCCTATATTTTTTTCACATTAAATTATACCTTCATTCTCTTTAGAACTGTTATAATAGCATTTGAATTGTGGGCTAGGTGCCCACAAGAAAAAAAACAACCTTGTTCTTTTTGTTTAATCTATCCAAAGCAATATAAGTGTGGGTTATTTCATTCATAGATACTTACTTTTTATACTTATATTTGTCATTAAAAAATATGAAAAGAAAAATGGCGAAATTAGACTAAAATTAATGTTGTTAAAAAATTGGAAATGAAGTACTATCTTGTAAATGGCAACATTCGATAAGATTATGTCGATATAATACGCAATTTATTATCATGCGGCTGCTAAAAATATAATCACTGTATGGAGGTTTATTATATACTATAATATTATATATATCGAATTTATCGCTTTCTCTAACCATAAATATGTCACCTGTGGGTTTACATTATATGTTTCAGAAATTCAAATGTTCATCAAATATTTATTATTATCATATTATATAATGGTATATTGATTTGTTACGTCAACAACTAATCATTTTTCATATGAATATTTTTTTTAATTCGTAAAAATTATTAATAAATCAACACATACTGTCTCAAATATTTATCTAATGTATTTAGTGAATTGACTTTTATCTCGAATTGTTTAAAAATCTGGATATGTGTGAGTACATTAACGCTTGTAGTGTAAATGGAAAAGCATGGAGGTGCTTTATAATTCGCAATTAATTAAATAGACGATTAGTATACAAAATTGACGCATTTGTTGCTTCCAATAATACGCGGACTAGAGACGAGCGTTACGCGTACATTATAGACGTTGTATTTACGTTCCATTTTAGCTCTTTATTTCCTTACCACACAACCGTATTTGCTGATTTGTTTCTATATAAAAAAAAAGAATATACTCATGGCGCGTTTTAAGCCTACATTGAATCGATTTATTTTTTAAAGAAATTTTTGGTCAGTGTTGCGGCCGACTTACGGCTGTGTGGTTGTCGTATAGTTTTACGATTTATTTACTTGGCATAAATGTTGTAGTCGTCATATAATACGTATTGGGTCAAGCACACGGATTGGGTTAGACAGATGACACTCGTCCGGCCGCCGTCCCGTGCTTCTAGTTGCCTTGTGCGTGTTGAGAAACGCTCATTTACTGTAGCTAGGGCGGGCTAGAAAAGCTCATTTGTTATGGCGGTACCGAAACTAATTCATCATTGTTATTAATTTTTAAAGTCTTTCGTATCTTGTTTTAAGACTTCAAAATAAAAACCAGATCTCATGTTAAATTAAATTTTGCATAACAAACACAAACTGCAATTCAAATTTTAAATTCAATGTAGCTACTCCATCTCACCCTGTTTATTAGGCTCATTCCCTAGTCCGGTTTCATTTGAAAATGTTATCTATTATTAAATGTTTGTAACGTTAATTTTTCTACGTGTAGGAGAAATCTTGTACCGAGTGGAACTTCCCATGATGGAGGAGATAACGCTCATATATCTCGAGGACGAGAGTAAGTTTTGGGAGTGAGGCGTAGCTTGCGAGTGCCGTAGCCGTTACCTTACCTCCCGCATTCTGGTTATGATCATCAATTAGAAACGTAGTTTTCATTTCAATAACACTCGATTTTCTTATTATTTGTTTATGTTTAGTCGTTTTTTCTATCTAATTCATTCGACGGTATCGCGATCGCCCCTCCGCACGAATGTTTGAATAGAATTTGCGAAGTCGTTTGGGTTTCGCACCGAGAGTGCCCGGGGCATTAGAGACGAGGCTTCGAAGTGTTTGTTGTGGAGCGAGAGGGCCACTGGAAGCACACGAGGACCCTGCGCTGCCTCGCCGCTTGCTGTCACTGTCACTGTCACTGTCACTGCCACTGCCACTGTCGCTGCTCGCCACGCGCTACGCGCCGCTTGACATACTGCCGCATGACGTACGCGCGCTCATATGAATAGACAGTATAAGCCTCGTTCACACGCATTGAATACGCATATCATGCATGCGAACGAGATTGCGGAGCAGTAATTTATATCCATTAAATTATTATATTAAATACTTTTACTGCAATTTTGAATTATAAATTAATAAGTAATAATAATAATAAATAAGTGTATAAATCTTCAAATAGTTCTTTAAAATGTTTATAAACTATTGCTCTGCTCAGAGTGGCTGAAAAGCCATTGTGAGCCACTGCTTAGCAAGAGAGTATTGCTTTTTTTTTCAAAAAACCAGACGCAGTCTCATTTGAAAAAGTGCAATGATTTTTTTTATCGTTTTCGTTAGAAACATCTTGCTTAGGTGTCGCAAGATTAATGAAGGTTTAGAATCAATCTATATGATGTCTTGTACAATACCATGCTAATTAAAAAACACCCTAGCTGGAAAGTTTCACAAGACAGTGATTTGGGGAAAAATGAAGTGCTCAGTTTAAACGAATATAGGATTACAAAAAGTTGTATGCCCTTGCGGCATCTATTATGTATACGCTATACGCTATTCAAATGTAAGTACTAATTAGGTCATTTCGCCATTCAAAATTACAAGACTTGAGGCGTGCTTACATTTGATTAGCGTATGAGTATTTGGCCGCAAGTCTAATACCTCGACACCGCAAATGGTCCTCATACAAACGCTACGCTACACTCGAATTCATGTTTTACTCTCATCTCGCAGTTTGTTGTCGCTTCGTTATTAGGCCTCGGTCTAGCCGCTGTAGCAATTATATCGCTTTGTATAATATTTGCTTTATATAATACTTTTATTTAGGTGTTTTCATCGAATTTCACAGCTTCAGCTAAACTATTATTTAGCGATATTTTTATAGTATTTATAT
Organism: Eurema mandarina; assembly: GCA_018238005.1. Lineage (NCBI taxonomy): Eukaryota > Metazoa > Arthropoda > Insecta > Lepidoptera > Pieridae > Eurema > Eurema mandarina. The sequence continues at coordinate 1,833 of DWAJ01001292.1, read as the reverse complement.
CACATATAACATTATTATATTTTATGTACAAATTCTATAGCGCTTTTGTAATTAATGCATTGCTCTTATATAGCAGTTATTGATTATATAAGTATATTATATTGTCTTTTTTATATAAGTATTTTTACAAATTATTGTATGTTTCAAGTTATATCGCGATTTTCTGTACTTAGATTTTTAGTGTTAGCCCAGTAGCTTTTTTATTATATACAATCCACAAATAAGTGATGTTTGTAATATTTTCGTTTCGTACGGTTTATATTTATATTGGAAATCTTGAGTATTAGGTACCTGCTTTCGATTTATTATGCACAATATGTTAGAAATAAACCACGTTTGAATATTAGATAAGCACGTCACTTTTTATTATTTTGAACTTCGGCTATTTGATATAAATTTGTAAGCAATCAAAATATGCTTAAATATTGTACAACTTGCGATAAAAGTCCCGTAGTTCCTGTAAGGGGAATTTAGGTTTTTTCTTTTAATGAACAATATTCATAGATCTCAAGTAAAAGAAACGTAATATACATTTTGAAGTACGTAAATTTCCGAGAAATATATTTCAAGACCGCGACAGTTACATTACTTTTCCCTTTTTTAAATTTGTGCATTAATTTCACTATTGCTATAGTATAATATAAGTATTATAAAAGTAATACGATACAAAAATTATACCCCTTTTCAGGAACTACCGGGGCTTTTTACATTTGATCTAGAAGATTTAGATATAGCGGTTAGTGATCCTGTAGCTGACATTATTAACAAATAACTGTCAATTCGATGCATTATAGAACATAGAGACTAATCGCATTATATTTTTTAATGGTATAGCTTTATTCGGCTAAAAGGGTACGATGATTTCAGGCCAAGATGAGAACGTACTATCGTACGAAACGGTGCAACAGTTGACGATCACATACACAAGGCCGGTCATTATCCTTGGACCGCTAAAGGATAGGATCAATGACGACCTCATATCGGAGTTCCCTGATAAATTTGGAAGCTGTGTGCCACGTAAGTTATAATATTAGGGTGTATATGTCGTAACATTTCAAGCATCGGTTGCTATTCGTTTGTATCTACTAAACACGAGATAGTATTGACTAATTTGGCGTGTTATGATATTAAAATATTGTGAAAGTTCAGAGAAGGCTAAAACTAAATCATAACAAAAAATATTCCTAAACAATTTTAACGTGTATAGCTAATATCAAAAGTCTGACATCTTTTAAAGTTTTAGAAATATAAAAATGCCACTTTGTTGTTAAATATTTAGGTACTTTGCTTAATGAATGCACTTAGAGCTTTGTGCACTGTTTGAACAGTATTAAGACTGATAGACTTTATACTGTTCAAACACTGATGACTGTAAATAATTGAAACTTGGCCGTATTTATATGAATTACTAGCTGTTGCCTGCGACTTTCATATAAACTTCAAACCCGCCCCTCTTCCCGCCTTATAACCCTTTTTTCCAGTTAAAAAGTAGCCTATGTTTTATCTCGGGCTCTAGACCATCTGTGTACCAAATTTCGTTCTTATCGGTTCAGTAGTTTTAGCATGATGGAAAGATAGACAGAGCTACTTTCGCATTTATAATAATAGTATGTATAGTACGCGTCACGAATCTTTAGCGCTGAACGAAACCTGCGCAGAAGTCAAAAATAAGGTATCGAGGTAGCGGGGCGCGTGATCGTCGAGTGCGCGAGCGTTGATTGGTTGTCCCAGTCGTGTTGTCTTTCTCGCACCAATACGTCTATTACGAGCGCGATTCTACCGATGCGCAGCTATTCTCGTCAATCGCTAAACATAAATGACGCGTACTATAAT
>DWAJ01001291.1:0-23459 GCA_018238005.1 Eurema mandarina | reverse complement strand
CCCCTTATAACCGTTTTTTTAGTTAAAAAGTAGCCTATGTTTTATCTCAGGCTCTAGACCATCTGTGTACCAAATTTCATTACAATCGGTTCAGTAGTTTTGGCGTGAAAGCGTAACAGACAGACAGCTGACAGAGTTACTTACGCATTTATAATAATAGTATGGATATACGGCTGACATAATGTATAGAGGAATATAAGAGAATTTTAAAACGAATTAAAAACGTTTAACAAAAATGGTACGTGAAAAATATTTTGTGCAATGGAGAAAAACGATATTTGAATCAATAGTGCAAATCGTTACTACGAATTATTTTGCAAATACTTTGAATGCCTATAAGTTTAAAATAAACATTGAGCTATATAAAATGATGAAAACGCGTAGGCATACCAATTTATATCTGCTGAAGTACGGTCAGACAACGATAAGTGACTTAAAATATTCAATCTTTAAACATTTCGGACACAGGGGAAAATAAACGAGTCCGTCTCGTTGCAAGGTGGGATTCATACATTATGTTATGCAACGGTGTCATTCCGGTCGGAACGCCGCGGCCAACCCTCGCCGTCTGAAGGATAATGCTATGCACGTGACCTTGGTTACGTTTGTATTCCCATTATTCAAAACAGATGTTATGTTTATACGTGTATCATGTGACGAGCGCATCGGGAGAGTTCCCTAATGTTTCATTAAGGTTTATGATGTATTTATATTTGTGGTGTAGTACGTTCTTTAAAAGCACACAAAAATTTTGGAACTTCTATATTTAAACGTGTGAATAAATTGCAGGTATATAATTGCCGTTTACATATTAGTATACTGTAATTAAATATTTTGTTTATATCACCAATGGCTTAAATAAATTGTGTATCTTAATATGTAGATAATAATATTGAACTTTTTAATAAAGCTGTAAAATTATCTTGCCTTTATACAAACACTCATTTATAGTAATTTAAATTTACATTTTAACGGTCGATTTGGTTAAAAAAATAACTAAAATGATATTCAAAATTGACACATTTAAATTAAACATACAAACAGTTGAAACTAAAACGTAAAAAACGTACCCTTGAAATGACTTACACTTATTTAGCTCAAATAAAATATAACTGTTTTATTTTTTATTGATGCAGCCTTTAATTCGAACCCGCTGATGACCGTCAATATTGTCGTGTTTTTATTTCGGTACCCCGTAGCACTTGTGTCCGAGGTGACGAGACATCATAAATGTTAATGTGTGAATATTTTGTTGCCTTTTAACTACGGGAATAGAGAAGAATTGTCTTTATGAAGGAATTAAAGAATCGAATCAAGTGTCAAAAGTTCTGAACGAAACGCAGTTGACACTTGTCACCTCTGATAGTATGACGTTACTTCATGGATTTTTTTCATGATTCTACCACCTAAATAAATATGTTGAATCGCATCACAGAAAACATTTTTTGGGTTCCGATATATAAGGATATTTTAATATTTTTGTATTCAAATTATTTCTAATAGGTGTACATACAATCTATTGAAATGCAAGTCTTGTACAGCCATAAATGAGGCGTAAATGACAATACTGATACAGTACAATATTGTTAAAGATGCGATTTAATCAGTACCAATAAATATGCATGTAATTTAATAACCACTGTTGTCACCAACGCAACGCGCCTTTAATTAATCCAATTTATTATTCAGCGTAGATAAAACGAAAGAAGGTTATTCAATTTACATATTATGTATTTTCAAGTTATTCGTGCTGTCATTACACAAGTGTACGTAATTATAAATAGTTGTTATACTGATACGTGTAACGCGTATGTAATCGATGTGTGGTATCCGTCTGTGAAGCAGACGGCCACATGTTTTATTTGCGATTTGCTCATCACCCTCATTTGGCAGCGCAATCAAACATCGATCTTTGTTTCCACACATTTATTATAGCTATTATATCTATATATTTATCCTTAAACTACCTTTTTGTTTATATATAACCCTAACAATATTTTAAAATCACATCATACCTTATTTGAATATGTATGAGCAATAAATTTCGTCACATTAACCTGTCTGTGTAATCTGGTTATCTCGATAGGCATTGTAAGCGTTTTATTATATAGCTAACATGATAAAAATTTAAGAATTTTATCAATATGTAGCATTATAAATCTACAACGTGTATCGTTTATGAGTTGAGTTATCTTATTGAATTTTGAAAAATCGCTAAAATTATTCGCTTTATATTGTTATTATGCGCGTTTGTGATTTATCGATATTGTGATAACATTACCTTCTTACATCAAATTTTGCATTTCACCATGTCATATTGCATTAGTCTTGTGGTTTCGTGAGACGGATTGTTTGCATCTCACCTTTGAGTGACGCACTAAACCGCAGTCTCTGTGTAGCATGTTTCGATTTCTTCTCATGAGCTTAATTCGCTACACATTGTACTTATTACATTGAATACCTATTTTAAGTTTTACCCAGTAGAGATCAGACAAGACACTTTATTGATATCCGTTCAATAGTTAAGAGATTTTAGTTCTCAGAGAAGTCTCGTGATTAATCTATTTTTTATTCATTATTATGTTAAATCAATATAAATTATAATCATTATCTTCCTATCAATTTATTACTGCCTATAATATTCCTTCAATCTTCTATTAAATTATCGCGCTTCGTAACCGGTTAGCATTCTTTCCATACATCCAACGGTTTCAATATTCTGCACTGTCATTATATTTATATAATTTTGTAATGAATTTATTGAGTCTCTAGAAAGCACGTATGTACGTACATGTTCCATTGTACTCATGATATCACTCGTACTATGAACTAGTATATAACTATATAAAATACTATAAACCTACTGTTAATTAAATACGTAGTACAATAACAATTACAATGCAGAGTATATCGAGATGCATGCTAAATAAGATAGCAGTTAGCCGGACAATTGACACCGACTCTAACGAGTCATTATTTATGATAGCTGCTATATTTACATAGTTATTATTTATATGTATGTAGCTATGTGTAGTGCAGCAACTTAACAATGAGATGAACAATAACGGTACCCTTTAAGACGACAGGGTATTATTATATTTTCAGAGAAAAAGTGCATTTATAACACTAGTATAAATTCATATCCTTATTTTTACAAGGTATTACTTAAGAGTCAGTTGTTTATCGATGAACTGGGTTACATTAAGCACCTTTGATTCGTCATGCTTGTACTAAGAAAGTAGAGGATCGTTTTTTAGGTAATATTTTGATTAATATCTACATTAGTATTAAACGGTGTGGGCGTTTGTTTGTTTTTCATTTTTTATTAATCCAGAACGAGCAAAAACGGTATATTACATTTATCATCACACGATTCACAAAATGTATATCTCAATGTCAATCAGCTATTAAAACGCAGGAACCAAGCTGCAATTAAAACGCGGGAATGCTGTAACTCCTTGTGTATATTTAGTCCGGTTGGTACTCCTCAGTTCTCACATTCGCGTTCTCTTTTTAATATTTCGGAGTGCCTTTTAATGCACCTCTTTTGACATGATAAATACATACACATTCAGAATTGACATATTTAGCGGAATGCATGTATGTATTGTAAATATAATTATTACAATAAACCTGTCTTTACTATCAAACATTATGATAATTACATAGCACCTAAAATTAGCACGGTTCGCAAGCAGCCATATTTCGCAAAAAATCGCATACAATAGACGAAGTCCAACGATCCGCGTGTTAAATCGCCGGTAATGTAATAGATAAAAGGATCGATCTTATCGATCGTATTATATTATATCCTCTTTATACGATACAATCTCAACGCGCTATATCTATAGCATCGATTAGTGTTTCTATTAGCCTTTAGTAATCGGATGCTTAGATTGCTACTCCAACATGTGTTTCACATTATACATGACCTTCATATGTTATATTTTTAGTAAGCCATGACTAGTTTATTCCAGCTAATTGTTACAATACTTCGCTTCTGTGTGTGTATTTCCGAGATCAATTTAATACGTAAGAACATTTGTTTGTTCTGAGATTATTGCACGTTATTATTGAGCAGATACAGAAAGAGCAATTTATAGTCTAAGGATTGCTTTCTTTATGATACGACTTAAATTAATACCCTTGTATGGTCTAGTTTAGTTTAACTTTTTTATTGTTTTATACATTTGTTTTATGTTCTGTTTAGATTTATATTCGTTAAATATTGCTGACTCGAATTAAACTTAAATATTATTACACTGTAACTTCTATTATTGGCATCGTGAATATTTAATTCCTTTATGTAGTAAAAACATAGCTAAAGGGATTAACGAGCGCCATCGAGAAAAAAAATAGAGATTAACCGTCGATATTGTATCATGAATATAAATGAGACAGGACAAAAACAAGATGTGTCTGAAAGAAATAATAAGAGTCGATCGACTGCTTATGTCTAGCCGACACCGTCCTTGAGTGGAGAAATCCTTGATGAGTACAATCAACCGCCACCGGATAGTTGCCGTACACGGTACACGGTACAGGGCTACCAATTAATATTATTACCATTGCTATGCTCATGGAGCCCGCGAGATCGTTACATATGATTTATTACGACACGTCCGATTTTATATTCGGATGATCACATTGTCGTTAAAAAATATAACGTCCCGTTTGAAGATTTCATGTGGATGGCGTTGTTTATCAATGTTTCTGGAATTGAAATTAAGGATTTTATTGTTCTTATATTGATTATTTGAATTTGAAAGATTTGATTCGTACACACACAATATTTGAAACCATCTGGTACAACCAAGAAAAAGCATTTGTATACATTTATATAAATAACCATATGTGCCACCAAAGTTAATACACCGTCTGTTGATCCGTCCGATAGTAATTAATCTTTCAGGTAGGATAAGATTTACAAGTCGACGGATCTCGAAGTCACTGCCAAAATTATACGTCATGTAACGTGCTCGTAAATTGTGTAATGCGATAGTATCGCATTCGCAGCCCTGTTCGTAAATGTTACGTAGGTGCTGAATTATGTGATGACAAGAAAATATAAAATTGGTAATAAATGATCGAGAAATGTTTATTAACGACTCCATCGGCGATAACTCAGTAATGCGCACATACATACATATGTATCCGCTTAATTATTCCTCATTGTTCAAACACAGGTGACGGAGAAAAATAAGATAAGATAACGCATATCTATTGTATACCTAAAATATGTTTTGATGTATTTTTAATGTAATGAATTCTTCTGTAAAACGTAAATGGCACAAGCTGTCATTTTAAGATATTCCGGTGATACTAATGAGCAACAAAAATGTCACAAAACATATTTATGTGTATATAAATTGCGCACTCTTTTAATAAACGTAAATTGTGATACAAATTCGAGTTATGATTGGTAAACTCGGAGCGATATAAATTTTCCTAATAATCGTTGCCAATTACGTGACTCCATGGCCTCGTATTATAGACATTCGCTCAAATACCCTAGCTGCTGATAAGTGCGCAGGATTGAGATCTTTTTGCAGAAGTTTGTAAGAGGGAAATTCAAACTTCGATGTTTGCTGATTGATCTTCAAGTACGAGAACGTTCATGATCGGAAGGCAAGCCTGACAAGCCGTCATGAGAAAATCGGCACGTTGTGAAACTCGTAAATCGCACAATCTTACTGCATATATTAAGTGGGCAATTTTTTGAAATAAATAGTATAAAGTGTATATATTACCAACTAATACTTAAACTTTAAAATAGATTCACTCATAACAATATTTTGAATAGCATATGTATGTATGATTTAAAGACGTCAATATATACACTTTTCTAACGTAACGGTAAACATTAGGAATAAAGAAAATGTTACAAAAGTATTTTTTTCCATTTATACTACTCATCGGACTCCAAAAAGTCCAAAAAGAAGAGGTATAATATAATATTATGTTCGACTGTATTTTTTCTATGTATATTCAATAATTTTTTCATTACTTGGTGTGATGATATTATGAAGTGAATGCTTAAACTATTAAATTAGCTTCGTCGAAAGGTGGTAACTTTAAAAAAATCTGAATTCTTAAATTTGTAATGCGTATAAATATAAAATTGTAAGTTATCGAGTTGAACTCGCAATTAGCCGGTTTTTGAAGCTCTGAAAAAAAAAATGTTTGTGTGATATAAACCACAACAACACCAAATATTATTATGAAAACGTTTGAATTTGTTCCGGCGCTTTATCTTGTGTTTAATAACGAGCGTACACGTGGTTACTGGTGTACATCGCGACGACCTTTCTCTCGCCCTTCCGCGCAATTTGATCAGCCTCAGACTAACGTTCGATTGTCTGCAGTCAAGTTCACGGCCGCGATAAATCGCTTATATTATAATATACACTATACATATTAGATAATCCGATTTATAGCTGTTCATTCTTAATAATTTTATTGAAACATAAATTGAAGATAATAAACAAATGCTATCTACAATATAACCAGTAGGTACGAAATTACGCTTGTGAGTTATAAAAGGTAGTAAAACATGAATGTTTGCTCAATCAAACTCATCAAATCGTTTCTTGGTCGGCTGCGTTGACCACAAATCATGAATATCTTTATTGTTCTATTCATCATATTATTATTACAAGATCAGCCTCAATACACGATCTGAGGCGGTCCATTATAAGTATTGTTCTCGACATTTGGCGCGGGGTCGATGACTCGTGAAATCAACTATTTAGTTAGGTTAGTTTCGCTTTGTTTCAAATAAGTGGGGCTCTATAAGATTGTTCTGATGACGTCTGATTTATTTTTAGCTATGTATGGTTCAATGCTGTTTTAATTCCTCGTTTCGTTCTTAAGCAACTTGATGTTAATCCGATGATTCCATGTTTAATGTTAATTTATTTTAGTAAACTTGACGCTTCGTTATTTTATTAAAAAGTATATGCTTATTAAATTGAAAGGGACAAATTAATTAAATTTTCGAATGTGAAAGAATTAATAAAATTTTAGCATCTGCGTGTTTGCAGATGTTTTAAGGCGATGACGATCAATTTATCAACAGGTGGATCGACATTATGTATTTCATTGTACCTAAATATTTTAATTTTCAAAATAACACAAGTTTTATGTTTTCATATAAACTTACTACTGTATATTGAATCCACATAACTAAACATTGTTCTTTCGTATGATACATAACTCTTTTATATAAATGATTTTATGTGGGGTGAATGGCCAGCGATTTGCTACAAAAAATTGTTTACAAGTACCGATAGTTATAGCATAATTTCCTTATATTGTACTTACTTTGAACATAAAACGTTTGATTTGAGATTGTAATGCAAAGATTTTATTGGTATGATCACAGTTAAACATCGATTCCTAGACGCCAGAGAGGTTTTAAAGGTTATGAATTTGTATATAATGAAAGTACTTTCACAATCGACATTTAAACCTACTCTACGATAATGTTTAGTATTTGTTTGACTGGCTGTCAGATATAAATCTCCGCGGATCACGAGGTGGTTAATGTGATATTCGTGTCGGCGTCGTCTCAATAGGTACACGAGAACCGTTACCGTATTGTTGATTCAAACGCCCGAGGATTACATATTTGTCAATGTTATCGATGTATAATTATATAGTTTGGCCAAACAAATGGCTATATAATTGGTTTTAATAACTCAACTTCGCAAATGAGGTTGGAATTGTCAAATCGTACACAGTTTGTACAATGTTTTGACTAGTGTTTCTATACCTACATGCCCTTAATGACGGTAATGGCTTTAGTTTATAGGGTGTAAAAACGCTACTGATATTCTAGCTATGATAAGGGACCGACCACGCGGCACTTCCACCCTTTAAAATGTAAGGGTCGTTTGCCCTTTTGCCTTATTGATTAGCGCCTACGGTGCATCTGATTAATATTAAACAAAGCAACACCTTTTATTATTAAGTTCACACGTCTATTGAAGTTGTTTATGCTACAATTCAGTTTTCCAGTTTGCAAACGACACGTATTTTTTTGTACATCCTCATAAAGCTGTCAGAAGCTAACCCATGCCAATGATTGCGTTTCGATATTTTTGTTCACAAACTTATAAATTCAAAATATTGCAATAAACATTCATATAATCGCTCAATATTTTAATTTGTTAATGTTGGCAATGTTTTATTATACCAGTTTTCTGAACAAAAAATTGTAACGTATCAATTTAACGTATTTGTTGAAAAATGTGTGTATTGATAATAAAACGGCTATTTGATAGAAGCCTGTTTGAATAATTTAAAATGTTAATAAATATCGAATTTTAATTAATTAATTAATTTTATTTAGGAGCTTATGCTAAGGTAATAATCTATTGACACGAACTTTTCGTCAAATGAATAGGTATATCAAACAGCGCGGCGCGTATGAGTAATAAATTATTGAAATTGTTTGTAGCGGCAATAGGCTGTATTGCGGTCAAAAGGGTAGCTTGCGACACCGTCGGTTTGCGCTGAATCAATCTCACTAATAGTGTCTGGCTAATAGTACCTCTCACTTGATATGATTATTGTACTTACCAGTTATTTCGTAGCGATTGGATGTGATTTACAAATGTAACGACTTCACGACTATCTAGTTTGTTTGTTTCTTCACTATTACAATAAGTGGGAAATGTAAGAGCAGTATTCAAATAATTATATCTTTAGATATAGGAAAACTGTTTGACTTTGTAGTTACAAAAATAGACGAGGTACACTTTATTTTTCTACAATAAGCAATCTCTGCTTTTAAAGTATGTAAGTTAGTTTTCAAACTTTCAGATAATAAAAAAAAACTTTTTAATTATTACAAGAATTATTCAATTTGTGTAACTTCCCTATTCACATCACTAGGAATATACGGATAATAAACCCTATCTGTATAGTAAATAATTTCTATTAGGAATTAACGTCAGATAAAGATGTTAAGATCGATTTGTATGTTACAGTTCGCATCGCCAACAGCGCAAAGCGTAGTGTGCGGAAGCAGTTCATCATCGTCCACGTCATCGTCGTCGTCGTCGTCATCTTCATCTTCTTCGTCATCATCAGACTCTGATACTGCGGACGCTGCGAGCGGCGCGAATCAACCAGAAGACTCTAACGCTGTCCTCGCGGCTGCGTGCCAGCTACAAGTACGATTTTTTTAATTAAATTTTATTACATAATAATAAAAATAAAACAAAGAATATTTAATTATTAAAATTAAATAGTTTAGATGCTAATTTATTCACTCAGTTTTATATATAAAACTGTTTGGGTAATGTCTCAATAATAACCGTTTTAATACTACGCTATTTTTAGCAAATATGAATACTGAAACAGTAGGCTTTATGCATGTACATATTTTAATCTAAGTATGAATGGTGACGTAATCAACGAAAATAAATCCACAGGTTATCGACGATGCAGACCTCGCGGAACTATTTCCAGAACAATCGGCTAGCGCGCCGGTGCAACAGCCCAATTTCTCGTCATTCTCCGTTCACAATACATCGCCTGATAACGACGATAAATCTATCGCTGATAATGGTAAGATTTCTTTGATTCATACAATAGTGACAGAATTTATGCCTTATGCATATATTTTTTAATACTATTTGATAATACCTACTTATATCTATTACTTCTCAGAGAAAATAAACAAATATTGTTGCTGTTCTAGGTGATGGATCAAGTAGTGAAATGGAGCTTACGCCTCAGCTAGTAACCGCTGCAATACAGAGGGCGACGGCAGATTCTTCTGGATCTGAAAACGAATGTTCCAACTCTGATACAGTCCATCAAAATCCATCTCATTATGCATCAAGTTTGCTACAGCAATTTGTAGCTCAAACTCAGTTATTGAGCAGTTCCGCCCCGCTGACTAACATCAATAATTCGGCATCATTACCATGCGGGCTTTCTGCTAATCATGTAGACAGTGTTCCGACAATCAGCGATTGCGTTCTTGGACAAATAAACAACTTATCAGAAATCGCACCAATCGCACCGAATTTCTTAAGCAATAGTCAACATTTAAGTCCTCAACAAACCGAAGAACTATCTCAAATAAATAAAGATCTGGAAGAAATAACCTCGGTTACGTCATCAGTTGACCTATCCATACCTAACCCACCAAGCTTGGAAGACTGCGTTGATAACAATGACTTTATGAATTTAGATATAACAGCGGGTAGTTCGGAATTAGGTAGTGCAAGTGATTTATTAAAAAGTTCTCCAATAACCGTAGTTAGTAATGCAATAAACACCACAAATCAAATCGATTCTCAAAAATTGGATGCAATGAGTACAAATTCGCTAGAATCTCAAGAAGATTTAAAAAAAATCGTCGTTGAATCTAGGAGAAAGAGAGGTCGACCCAGAAAAGTAAAAAAGGGTAACGAGAAAGAAGTAGAATCTCATAAAGATGCTAAACCAGTGGTTAATGTTATAAATGATTTCCACAATAGCAATGATCCTCCAAATGTTTCTCCCGATTCTGGCATTCTTTCTAATCACAACTCGCCAACGCACTCACCATTGCGAAGACACGACGTAGACGATGCGAATAATAGACATAGCAGAAAAACTATACAAAAAGAGAATAATACAGAAAGAAGAAGCGCACGATCAAAATCAAGAACGAGGAGTCAAACACAGCACAAATCAGACTCAAGTGACTGTGATTATCGGAAGAAAAGAATAGAAAATGAAATAAAACAAATAAAAACAGAAGCACCTTCACCTGTTCCGCTTAAACAAGAACAGAATAAACTCGAAAAATCAAAAAAGAATGATCGTAAGCTAGACATAGCTGCGCTAGATAGGATGTTATATGCTACTGACAGAGTTTTATATCCCCCGCGTAAAAAACCTGGTAGAAAACCACAAACTAAAGCTAAACCCACCAAAACAAACTCAAAAACACTGAAAGACAAAAATCAATATAACTCTGGCGACAGTGACAATGATTCAGTATCACCTAACCGATCTGTGCTTTCGGGTGTTTATGCAAAAAGAAAAGAACTAAACAGCAAACTAGCATCTATGCCTAAAAAGTCGAGTAAAACAATCAGTACGTCATGGAGAGAAAATCAAAGTGAGAACGAAGCAGCCGCCGACGATATGATCGATCCTACGTGGAAAGAAATCGACTTAAATCCTAAATATAAGGACATACTTTCTGGATACAAAAGTGATTATGAATTTAAGCCTTATAAAAGCTGTAGTCGACTTATAGAATCTGGATATAAGAGTGATTATGGATGTAGATCTGGCTATAAGAGCGATTGCTATCGTTCAGGCTATAAAACTGATTATAAATCAGGCTACAAAACCGATAAATCAGGTTATAAAACAGATTTCAGTGTCAGAAGTATGAGAAGACGTACGAAAAAGCTGAAAAAGACTAGATCCGTTCGAAACAGGTCATATTATAAGAATCAAAAGCATTTCGTATCTGATCAAGAAATTTTACTGCTAACAAATAAAACATTTAGCAGTCTCACTCTTGGACATACTTCAAGTGATTCAGAATGTGACACATATTTAAGAAAGTCTAACGCTAGTCCAAAATATATCAGTGTATGTACTAAATATCCTTTACCGCTAAAATATGATTACAATTTCAAGAAACTTAGTCAGAAAAATATTCTAAGGCCCAATTCGTCGGATCCGTTTGCTCCTGGACCTGTATTTAGTGGCCTGCAAAGACCCGTTACAACTTACAATATTTTTAAAGTAACGAATAACAACAACAATACCTTGCTTAAATCACCGTCGCAAGCAAAGCATTCAAGTGGAAAATTACCGTCTCTCAAACCTACATTTACCCATAAATTTGGTATGTCACCGATAACATCTACAAAAATGTCTTCACATAAGGATAGTGATCCAAAATACTCGACAAGGAATCTTTCCCCCAAAAATCGAAAACAATCCAAAAGTACAGTTTCACCATCCAATAAGAAAGATAATGTAAAACCGCTACCGAGTGTTTTTGAAAAAGCAAAAAATAGTTACACACCAAATAAATCTTTATCGCGAAACGTATTTTTAAATTTTAAAAAGTCACAAATAAAACCATCATATCACATTAAAAAGCAAAGACGAACTGTTGTCCTTGCACCGCCTAAGATAAATCTAAAGCCAACGGAACGACCATCCCGAGTAACTGTCAAAACGGAAAATAAACATCACAGACATAGAAGTAAAAGAAGACACAGATCAAGATCCGTTTCTAGGTGCCGAGAATCAGTTTCAAATCGTAATGCCGCTGAATCGATAGATCAAAAATTTAATCAGGATATGGATAGCCTTATTACCAATTTTATAAAATTGTGCCAAGTTGCACCTAAATTGATAACCAACGTAAGTCAACCTAAAAACATTGAAAAAGAAAAACCTGTTTTAGAAACAGCTGCTTCTAAAATAGTTAAGCGCACGTCCAAGAAACGCAAAACATCTGACAATTTAGAGATCGCGACACCAACATCCAAGCGAAGGCATAAAAAACAATTAACAGAATCTCAAAATAAAAGCGGAAAGGATACAAACGAACACACATTACCGCTGAAGAAAAGGCACTATCATATTAATTCTTCCACAAGTAATACACTAAGTCTTAGTTTGGTGACCACAGAGTTCGATGAAAATTCGAAAAACAGCTCTGGTTCTGAAAAGTTCTTATGTACAGAAACTGACTGTCTTGTCGATGTACAAGCCCAATCTTCTACTGGTTCTCCGCGACATAGAAGTATTTCTGAGAAGAACAAAAAACCTAGCGAATCCGCCAAAATATCATGCAGTGATAATAAAAATGTTAGTAATGATACTGATGTCTCTAAACAAGAAAATACCACTGAAAAAATTCTATTGAAAGAAGACGAAAGTACTTCTTCGCCTATTAATAGTGATCAATCGAATTCAAAGATAGTTGAAGGGGACTTATTAATTAAAAAACCAACAGCTCAAGAATCAGAGCTCTCGAAGAAAATTTATGAAACATCTGAAAAATTGAAAGCGGTACATAAGATGGTAAATGATTTAGAGAAAAGTCTGCCAAAGGCTAAAGATGATGTTAAAAATGAAGTATCTAAACAAGAAAACAGTCGTATATCATCTCCTAAATCAGAAGCAAAGTTATCTCCTGTCAGAAACCCAATAGTAACACCCAAAAAACGACACCGGTTGGAGGCTGAGAAAGTTTTATCAAATTCGAGTTTAGATCAGGTTGTTCAGTCATTATCAAAAAAGCTATCAGAAGACAAATCACCTACAGAAACAATTGATTTTAATCAAAATACATTTATAGAGGACTTAAAGGACACTGATCAGTCAAATTCTGTGTCTCCGGAAAGCTCTTCATCATCATCAGTTATGGATCCTTTAAAAAGTATGTCTGCACGTTCTTTGTACAAAAGCTCCATACCACCTGCACAGAAGTCGGAAATTATGACACGGAAGAAAAATAGACTTGAGGGATTAACGAGTAATTTAGTATCAAAAATTAATCCCAGTGCAGCAACTAAAGTACTCGATACACTTTTAAATAATAATATTAGAAAATCGATTGAATCTCGAATACTAGAAAAAGAAAAAAATAGTTCGGACACAAACAACAAGTTAGATGACAAAATCAAAAACAAAGATTCACTAAGTAGTCAAATCAATACAAGAGCGAGCGTTATCAAATCTCCAGTTTCAAAGGGAAAAATTTTGGAAACGAAAAAGCAAAAATCAAATGATACATTACCCGACTCTCCAATAGTTGTCAATGTTGACAATCCTACAGGTATATTTGAACCTTCAATTGATTTAGAAGATCAGATCCCCAAATCATCTATCTGTGTGAGTAACGTTTTAGCTGATGCTAATAAAAGCAAAAACAAATTAAAAGGTCATGATTCCAAGAGTGCTTTATTAGTCTCTATTGACACGGAATCCGAAATACCGTTAGCGCTAATATCAGAAACACCTGATCCAGTCATAAGGCCTAAAAGAGGCGAATCCATTGCCTATGTCATATCAGACAAAATACAAGAAACGACTAGTGGTCACAATCTACGCCAACATAAAAGAAATTTTGCAAGCGACAGTGATGATATGAATGATAAGAAAAAGAAGAAAACGTCAAATAATATTATCAGAGAAAGTAAATTAGTTTTACCTTCTAAGATTTTAATTCCTAAAGTTCATGCGGAAAGATTACCTGTTGGCGAAATGTTAAAGAAATCAAACCTTACAACTAAGAAATCTGAACCACCTGTGACGGGATCAAACGATAAGATTAAAACTGGCGACAACTTAAAAAAGAAGGCGAGAAGACGAAAAGCATTCAATAGAACTGGATTCCCTAGCATAAAACGCAAAAAGAAAAAAGTTGAACCTAATAGTTCGAACAATTCCTATGAGTTGGCGTCGGAGGATACGGACAATTCAGCATTTGAAAGGGTCCCCAAAGATGGCGAAGCCATGAGCAGTTTCTTAGAACGCACGGGCACTAAACAGCCTGAATTAAAGGTAGTATTAAACAAAGATGATTGTCCGAAACAAGGCCGCTTGACGGTTGTCGCACTAGAAAAGCTACAAGGGAAGGAAATAGCCACTGAATGTATTACAAAAAAACCGGTAGATAAGACAGTTCAAGAAAAGAAAACTACGTCGTCAATATTAAGAGCTCCCGCTTTACAGCTGAAACAAAGCAAGACTGATAAAGATGTTAAAAATCATATTAATAAATGGGAAGTACTCAGTGAAAGTGATAGTATTCCATCGTTGGCAAGTTCTCTCGGTAACGATCCTGAAGATAGTATACCATTAAGCTTATTAAATATCAATCAAAACAAACAGACCAAAAGATTTGAAAGCTTAGACAAACTAAAAAGAAAAGGTCGTGCGTTATCACCGTCAAATGAAATAGAAGAGATACTTTCGAAACGTAAGACTGTTGATAAGACGTGTAAGGTGGGTCTAAGGCCAAAATCAAGTTTAGCTATTCTATATCCCAGTGAACGTAGGCATACTAGAAGTTTCGATACTATAAACGACGATGGCAAGATTAAAACAAGAAAAGCGGACACTAAAAAAGTGGTGGAAACTACTGACAAAGAAAAGTTGATCAAATCAATGAGCATCATGACAAGAAGAAAATCACGATCGTGTCAACTCAATAAAAAGGCTCGAAGTGAAGTATGTTCCAGTTCCAGAGAGAGTTCTATAGATACAGTTGTTAGTCGTAGAATAACATCTAAGTCTCGCGAGCCGTCTGTTGATACACTACTCGATCATGACGAGAATGAGCCTCTCCCTCTAAATGAAAAAGAAATTGACTTTGAAAAGAGCATAGATGTGCTGTCTAAAAACATAATTTGCAAGAAGAGGATAGCGGCCTCGCGTGATCATAGTCCTTCGAGCAGTGTTGATAATAGGGATAAAGTTGTAGTGTCGAAGAAAAATCCGCGATTAAGGAAGAAGTTCTTATTGGCTGGACTGTTCTCCGACTACTATAAAGAAAAGTAAGTATACAAAAAACTTGTTGTGTCGCAAAGTGTCTGAAATATGTAGTAAATACTAATAATTTACCCCTTTTCAGTCCGAAGCCCGATGGGAAAGGCAAGAATCTTGTCACGCAAACGGAATATCCACCGGGTCTTCTAGGTCCACCCCCATATTGCGAACGCTGGGTTAGGAAGAGGCTAATACACTTCACCCTTCCATATGACATTTGGTGGGAACAGCACTACAATCAACCTGTGCCTTCTTGGAATTACAAGAAAATACGCACTAGTAAGTAATTACTACACTATAAAGTTTTGATTTAATTACTTATTTAATTAATTATGATAGGAATCCTACTATAATACATATAAATGTGAGTTTGTGAGAATGTAGATTTGTTATTCTTTCACTCAAAAACGGCTGGACCGATTTAGACGCAATTTGGTATGTAGAAAGGTGATTGACCCTTGATTAACACATAAGATACTTTGAATTCAGGTATTGTTTCGGAAATGGGAACAACGCGGGTAAAACCGCGGGCACTGCTAGTTGATTAATTATTTAATATTTACGAGTACATCTTCTGACTCGGAGTTGTAGGGAGCGTCGGTGTAGTGCACCCCTATCCTGCCTCTATAGCAAAGTGCCGGGTGCACTGCATTGGTGTTTCTCTTACCATCAGCAGTGCGTCTCACCACTTCATAGTATAAAAAATAAATGAAAAAACAAATTTCAGACGTATACTACGACGTGAAGCCGTCGGCGGAGGAGTGCGAGAGCGTGGCGTGCAACTGCGCGCCCGCGTCGGGCTGCAACGAGGACTGCATCAACCGGCTCGTCTACTCCGAGTGCTCCCCGCAGCTGTGTCCTTGCGGGTAACTCGAAAATGTCTCATTTTTATAATCCTAAACCTACTTATGTAGTTAATAACAATTCATTTAGTTTACACACTTCTTTAATTACTGGAAACTGGAAAGATATAGTAAAAAATTGATAAGATGAAATGATAATTCAAATTGAAATTGAAATTGAAAAGAGACACAAATCTTACAAATCTAGGACATCTAGATAAAGATGTATTCCTATATTTTTAAAATTACCGAATATATTCTTATATATTTTGTCCACTTGTTATGATACATATTTGTAGTACATTTAAGTATTCAGAAGATTTGTAATTTTCACGAAACAATTATTTATGAATTATAATTAATGAGTAATTAAATTAAAATTAATAATATGTATATTTTCAACCTATATATTTTTTGCAGAGACAAATGCAAAAATCAAAGGATCCAACGGCACGAATGGGCGTCAGGTTTAGAGAAATTTATGACGGAAAACAAAGGCTGGGGCGTGCGCACCAAACACAAGATTACGTCCGGCGACTTCATACTAGAATATGTCGGCGAAGTGGTGTCTGATAAGGAATTTAAAGTAAGTGTTTTGTCTAATGTTAGGTAATGTTAAAGGTATTTGGAAATAATATTGCTATCTTTGCGGTGCATTCACTACTGGTTCATCGTAAAAAAGTATAATAAACGTATTAACAATAGTAAAATGAAATACATATATTTTTGAAATATCCTGTTACCTACTAAACTTTGTGGTAAATCAACGAACTTAACAACTGAATTTAGAAATAATATATCACCTTCCGGCGTTTTATAAATATATATATATGTCGAAGAGGAGAGAGTCGGGCGCCGGGCGTTAACTCGTTATATCAGACATGGCGATTATCAAAATCAAAGCGTAGTTGTTCACTTTAACAATGTATTTCCAATACTAAATGATAACAGTAAAAGTAATTTAGAATCAATACGATTTAGTTGGTAACGCAGCGAGTTCATCCACCCGACCCGTCGGCGCCCGCGCTCGCTCAATGTAACGCCTCACTCAACTGACAGCCGTTCCTTCACATCTGTCAGCTGTCAAACGTCATACCGACACCGGGGTGACCTCACTCAAGCTATCTGCTTTACGTTTCCAACTAATTCGTTATAATAAAATCACAATTATTTCTGACGCTTCGACATATAGAAATAGTAATTGAATTAGTTACATAGTATATTATAGCGCCGAGTACATTAAGGTCGAGTCAAATCATCCTGTCGAGTGCGTGCTGTTCAGAATAGGAATACATACATAGAATAGAAAATAATAATTTAAATGTAATAAAAAAAAGAAAGAAATACACTTACAAAACATAAATGAGATCCCACGAAAAACATTAAATGTAAAAAAATGCCAAGTCTCTCGATGCAGTCTTTCCATCGTAAAAAGTTTGGAGATCTCATAGAAGCCAAGTCCTATTCAAATTATTTTGTAGTTATAAATCATCATTTAGTAATTGTACCCATAGTTTTCTTTATATTATAATTATAGTGACTTGGCAATGAGCACTAAGTGTCTTATGAAAGAAGATCACATTCAACGAGACAAGAATAAAATTGCACGATACACATTTATTATTGTGGTCGATCCTGCTCCGTATACTACACTTATAATAAGAATAGGAACTATATACCTAATAAGCTATTGCCCGCGACTCCGTCCGCGTGAATTTTCATATTAACTTTGTCCCCCATAACCTTCCTTTACCTTTTTATAAAAACAATATTTTTTACAAATGGTGTATTTTCTTTCAACAAATTTGCGAACTTAACAAAGGTACTTGGTACAAAACCTTACAGAATGAGCCACCTCGTAAACCATGGTTTATAGATCTGAAGTTAACTCATATTTCGTGCAACAAGGTTCGATACCTAATGAGACTAGTGGAGTCTCCAAATTGTGAAAGGTGCCACACGGTCGACGACCACTTACATTTGTTAGCGGAGTGTGATCTGCATGATACACTTAGAAATACGTTATTTAGATATTTAGGTATAAACAATGTTGGCATATCCGGCATCAAGCCAGGCAAAATTTTTATTTAGGTTTTTAATCGACATATATAAATTATTTCTAATGATTGTAATTTTTTTTAATGCTGGGACTTGCATGGCTTTAGAGCTAAAGGCCCTAAAAAAAAAAGATATAAAAAAAAGTATGACAAGACCTGTTCGGTACAGGCATCCTGTCAGCGTACGGCATGGCTCTAGCGGATGTGGTGCAAGAAGCGCAGCAGCCGTGTGCGCTGGTGTACAGCCCCGAACACTACCACGAGCTGGACAGACTGCTGGATGTTTTAGCTGCTACGTGCAGAGATAAGCTTAGAGCTCAGGTTTGTATGATTTTTATTTTGTTGTCTTTATTAACATTATGTGATTAAGTCAGAAATTATTTAAGGAGTAGTAATTTATACCACTAGTCATACAAATTACTTTTCTTATTGCTTTCTAATTTTCTCTTTTCATTATCATTTTCAATTATTTCTATTTCTATTTCTATTCCCATTTTCAGGTTTTTGATTCCCTTCATCATTTTTGTCACCATTACCATTTTAGAATAATCCTTATTTATAGGGCTTCAAAGACTCCCAAATCCGCGTGGAGCCCTACCTCCACTTGCGGTACCAGGGCACAGACTGCGCCCTCATGGTGCCGCCCGTAGCTGGAGGCTCCGCCCCTTGCACCAGACATGGAGACTTCTACGCTTCATTTATTAACAGGTGAGGATTTTCAAACTTACAGATGTCTTAAATGTAAAAGTTTATGTTTGTTGTTATTTTATTTTAGATACTAATATCTTCTAAACTGGACTTAAGTCGTATATCAAAGTGAGCTAGATAGTTATATAATTTAAAATAAAACCTTTTTTTTAACCGTACTAATAATAGCTTCTTTTGGCGTGAAAACCATCAACGAATATGTTGAAAAATGAAAAAAAAAATGAAATGAAAAAATATTTATTTAAACAACATACATTACATATCGCAAATCAGTGGCCTTCACGCTAGGTGAACCTGTTTCGTGAAAACCTAAATTTACCAAAAAACCTTTTTCAATTGAGAACCCGCTCACAAAACGCAAATTTGTTTAAATGAAGACATAATTGACAATATTTATGTAAAATTTAAAATGTTTCTTTAGAGTTTACAATTTTTTCGACGCTTTCTTAGGTTAATGTCCTTAGCCACAATTTGATTCTCCTACCCGCCTCAGGAATGGACTTATTAATAATGTTGCAATGTTTTACTGCATAATTATATATATGTTATGTTCGTCTTTTCCTTCATATATTCAAAATAAAAATTAGTTAACAATATATTGAATTATACAGGCATAATATTTTTCCACTACTATTATTAACTATCCAATTCATTAAGAATTTCTTAATAAACTTTCCCAGGTACAAGCAAGAGTTCGGCTTTACTCTATCAAGGCGCGACGTGCTGGTCGACGACGTGCGCGTGCGCGGCGTGGGCGCCAGCGACCTGCTCGCTGAACACGCGCCGCCTAGCGGGGCACATGTCGAACCAGTTGTTGAAAAGGTATAGTACGCTTCATTTATGTTTAGCGCTGGACGAGAAAAGCTGCGCATCGGTAGAATTGCGCTCGTAATTGACGTATTGGTGCGAGGAAGACAACACGACTGGGGAACCAATCACGCGCCCCGCGCGCCGCACCGCTACCATAATACCTTATTTTTGACTTCTGCGCAGGTTTCGTTCAGCGCTAAAGATTTGTGACGCGTACTATATGTTATGGAAAACTTTGAAACCTAGACTTTTCTGTGCATCCGTCTTTCCCAACTAGGAATATTCCGACATAGTTGACATAGTCTTTTAGCCCTGAGGCCCAAAACTACAAAAAATAAGAAATAAGGCAGCAGACATGACATGTTAACCTAAGTGTTACCAATTAGCTTGGCTTTTGTTTATATTCCTTTGTGTTTTATTGTACATGTAATGAAGAATAAATAAATAAATAGTCTTTGTAAATGTACGATATTATAAGTTTTAAATTAAAAAATAAAAAAATTTCTACTATAAATTTAAGAATAAGAGGTTTTCAACTATATTCCTCAATATTGGTGCTCCAGAACTTTTGACTTGATGGCCCGAATTTGATAATACATATTTTAAAGCTGATATCTTCTGTAGACTTTTTCTTAACACTAAGAAAAAGTCTTTAAAATAATTGTAAAATCTTTAAAAATAATTATAGTTATATATAATTTTAGGTAGTGAAAGTATACTTCGAGGGGGGATACCAGGACACCAACGTGTACTTACTCGAGAAACTTCTACCTGACCAGGAAATTGCCGGACCAGCTATTATTATGGACAATTTATCTACTATTCTCGTTGAACCAGGTGAGTGAACACTAGCCGCGCTCCGCGATTTTACCCGCGTAGTATCAATTCCCGTGGCAATACCCTGATAAGATCTTAATCCAGGGTCTTATGTACCTACTTGCCAAATTCCAGGTAAATCAGTCTGAAAATGAAAATGAAAAATGTTTTATTTCTGAGTAAATTTGTAACAAATACCTTCAGAAAGTCTACATGGTGCCTACCACCGGTTTTA
The DNA here is from genome assembly GCA_018238005.1 of Eurema mandarina. Lineage (NCBI taxonomy): Eukaryota > Metazoa > Arthropoda > Insecta > Lepidoptera > Pieridae > Eurema > Eurema mandarina. Next base: position 2,457 of record DWAJ01001291.1, on the reverse strand, counting down.
GAACCGGCGTAAGAAACTCGCACGGGTCCCACACTTTTTACCAATAAAGGGGGAAAAAATCATCTTTCTAAAATAAAATGTACAATTCTGTAACTTAACATAAGTATATGTCACCGGAAGATAACAAGAACAGCAAATTTATAAATTTCCTAGGAAATTTGTAAACCTTCGTAGGATTCTAAACGAGAGATAAATTGTATTATTTTACGACCACATTTTCGCATGTTTGATTTTTGCTGGAATACTGAAACGCAACTTAAAATTAAGTACAACTTAAACCGGTCCGATCTGACAATTCGCCATACAATTCTGTCAAAATTACGAGTCTTAAGGCGTGCTTAAATTTAATTTGCGTATGACTATTTGGCCGTTAGAATTTTATTCAAGTGTTACCACATGTAGCCTAGTTAAATAAAGATATGTTTGACATCATTAATATTCTTTTTCAGATTGTACGGCGTTAATAACTAAATACGGCGACATAAAAATAACGATCGGCGAGGGCAAACCAAAGACAATATCTACTGAATGTGACTCAATACAATTGAGCATTTTCTCCCATAGATTTATGTCTATAGCTGAGCAGATGGGCAGGTAAGTAAAAAAAGAAAAAAATTATAATATAGTAATAAGTATTTAATTGATTTACTTAAAATTTACTGGATAGACTTCAGGAATTATCGAAAAGAAATGACACGAAATATGCAGTAGGTGTTATCGCTTTTTCTTCAAAGCAATTCATATATCAAACCTAAGAAAAAAAGAGTGTATATTAGAATAACTTACTATTCAACTATAAATCTATACAGAAAAATATATTATCTATGTATAAAAAAATAACTCCAGCCCCATAAACAAAGTGCACCCATACTATTTTTGATTATTACGACTTTTAATGATTTGCCATGATTATCTGGGCTTTTTTTTAGTTTTCAAGAATTTCTACGGTCTCTACTCAGTTATAACGATTTGACGACCGCTTGGCGCAGTTGGTAATACACCTGCTTTCTGCGCGAAGGGTCGTGGGTTCGATCCCCACACCGGAAAAATATATTTGTAATTTACATTTGTGTTTTTTCGGGGTCTTGGTGTTGCTATGTATTGTATGTATGTGTTTACAAAAGAAAAGTATGTATATGTAATTTATTCCGTTATCTAGTTGCCATAACACAAGCTTCTGCTTAGCTTGGAACTAGATGCGCTATGTATAAATGTCCTGAAAATATTTATATTATTTATTTATATCTATCTATAAAAAAATAACTCCTGTCCCAAAGACAAAGTGCACCCATACTATTTTTTGATTATTAAGACTCTTAATAATTGTGTGTGGCCACTGTGCAGTCACAGTTACCATGATTTTATGGGCTTCTTTTTAGTTTTCAAGACTTTCTATGGTCTCTACTCAGTTTCCATCAAGAATATTATAAGACGTTTATCCCATTCTTCTTGTCCAGGATACTCCAACGCACGTCCATCTCCGTGAACATCAAAGAACGGTTAGATTTCTCGTGCGCGCTGTTCGGTGAGAACGGAGGTCTGGTATCCAACGCGCCGCACATCCCCGTGCATCTCGGCTCCATGCAGGATGCCGTGCAGCATCAGGTATGATGGGACGTGACGTCGAGATAAATAATCTAGTATCGTGGCGTGACTTGACGTGACGTCGTGATAAAAAACCTAGTATCGTGACGTGACGTAATGTAACGTTTACACATTCGTATTAGACAACACATTCTTAATACTCGAAACTTACATATTAGACCAGGGTAAAAGCCTTTAAAAATAATGAAAAGTGAAAATAATTATAATAGAATAAAACCCATTAGAACACACATATACATACATTACATTTTGACATTGATTTCTTTAATATTTTTTTTTCATGCAAGTTTATTCATGATTAAATAGTGAAGACATTATTTATTCGATTTTGTCTTATCGATTTCGTTTTTAATTTTTGCGTTTTCTGAGAATATGTATCATAGTAACATGTATTTTTTTTCACCATCGAAAAGTAGAGATTTCAACGAACAGAAACCATACCAACTTTTTGAAAAAAGCTGATATTTTGACGGGTGAATTTTCGATTGAAAATAAGGGGAATTTTTTCGATATTAATTCAAAATAAGGTAAAAAATAAATATTTTTAATCAAATAAATTACAGCGTATTTGGGACACAAAAAGGTAAGTTTTACAAAATTTCGTTAAAAAAAATTAAAAGATACAAATAAAAAACCAAAAACTTGATTTTTTGAATTTTTCACATAAATTTTGAGGTTATGTGAAGAAAGTGTAAATACAAAAGTTTTAGATCTTTTTATTATCTACAACTTTTCCATTCGACTTTTTTCGATAGGACTTTTAGTTTTGCCGGAAATCGAGAAAAACCGTTTTTTACCCTTAAAAACCCCCCTTCATCCCCTTCCCAACCTCAGATCGCCCGTAAATTATTT
>DWAJ01001290.1:0-23462 GCA_018238005.1 Eurema mandarina | reverse complement strand
TCCTGCCTGTCCGGCCGCTCCGGTTTCTCAGGCCTGTCGGGGCGCTCCTGTCTCTCTGGCCTGTCGGACCGCTCCGGTCGATCAGGCCTGTCGGGACGCTCCGCCCGTTCTATCCTATCCGCTAATGACGCCGACCCATTTGAATACATAGGATGCGTCGTACGTAGCTTCACTCGTCTTCCGATGTCTGTCTGGTTGGGTTTTATTACTCGGGTGCTGGAAAGAGGAAAAATTATGATTAAGCGACATTCTTTCCAAATTACTCGTAACGCTACGTAACTAAAACTTAGTCAGAATAACAAAAATGTAATAATGTAGCAACCCTACTGAGCTTAGTCAGAATAACAAAAATGTATTAATGTAACAACCCTACTGAGCTACGCTTTACCAAAGGTGTCATCATACCATTTGCTCTGTTCTGCTGCGATCGTCTTGGACATGCGGTCCTTGGTCGCCTCGTACGAGTCGTCGTTGGCCTGCACCCTCATCCTGCGAGGCAGCGGCCCGCACGACTCCAGCCGCCTCGCTCCCCCACTCCTGACGCATTCGAACGAACCCTGGAAACAAACCATTACATATATTAATACGACGTTATGCAATTACAATCAAGCGTCACACACATGTGTATGTGACATGACATGTACATATGTGACCATACTATACATGATAGACTAATAAATGCACTGAATTTATAAATCAAATCTAGTCTAGCGCAATACGCATATCGACAATATCTCAATTTTTGTTTCTAGTTAGTTATTTAAAAAAGTGCGGATAAAATATTCTATTATAATTAGCAAAAATTACTTCGTACACGTGCAATCTATTAAATATTTAATACTTCTATTTACTTTTGTTAGTCCTTGAAAGTGTCTTCGGTTACTAAGAGATTATTTGTGTAAAACATATTTTAAATTTTTGTCATACATTTATCAAAAATTTCATAAAGTATCAATTTCAATCAAAATATAATATATGCTGATATGTCTTTTTTACACGTTTGGTACAATAAATTGCTATCAGTATCAAAAATGTGAAAGTTTGGGAGAATGGATGTATGTTTGTTATTCTTTCGCGCAATAACGGCTGAACCGATTTAGTTAAAATTTGGCATATAGATAGGTGATTCCCTGAATCAACACATAGGATGCTTTGAATCCCGGTATAGTTCCGGGAATGGGAACAACGCGGATAAAACCGCGGGGCACTAGTAATATTTTAATTATGCATAAAATCAGCGTCAAGTGAATAACGATAAACTACATTTACGTCACGAACACTCCATGCTAACATGAGATAGCTTCACATGACGTATATGGCACATTCAACCGTTTTCTGATATAAAAATATATTTTATCATTGGTATGGGTTATTTTTCTTGAACATATTATAATTGATAAAGACGTGATAAAGTGATTATTTTTAAAATAAATATTTATTATAACCGAGCCGTAGCAACTTTCTTGTGTTATTTTTTGCTACTTAATAATTTTGTCAGACAATATAAATACAAAAATTTAATTTTCAAAGTCGGTTTTGTTGATCCAGAGTTTCTATTACACGCAACAAAGTCACAAACTATATAAATATATAAAAAGATTAGAAGCTATAATAGTAACATGCCTGTGGACCCTCCATTTCTGCATTGCTATTGATGCTGAAGTGAAATGTGGATTCGCCCGACGATCCATTTCCACTCGATGGTGCCGGAATCGAGATTTTCTGAAAAAATACACAAATATCTCATTAACATTTATGGATATACCCATACTTTGTTAAATATACATTATATTCATATCTCTGTTGAAGCTATCATTGGATTAAATTATTAAGGATAAGAATGTCATGTATCGTAATTAGCTTTATCATTGGTTACTAGTAATAAGGAGTTTGGTTTTCCCCGCTATCATATTTTATTCGGTATATTTACTATTCGAAATTGCATTGTTGTTGTTGATAAATATTGAAGAATAACGCGTATTTATTTTTATGTATTTATATAGTATATATGTACGTTTCCTTTTCTTAACCTTTTCGTAATGTTAAATTGCACAAATAGTTGAACAAATATCGCGGTCTGTAATCGCCGGATCAAACAAATGCTCATACGTATCCACAAAACGTCTATTGTTGACATTTTGCACCTGCGCTCGATAAAATCAGATGACTCCCACGACAAAAAGTGGTTTCGACCAAATACGGGAAGTAGGGGACAGCAGGCATGCTCTTTAAATGTGAAGTGTGCGTAATACACCCGAGGTATAAACAGTAAGCAACTACTTTCATCGCCAGGAATGGCAACGTCGCGGCTCCACAAGAATACAGGCAACCGCCAAGCGCATCGTACCGTTTCACCGTGTAGTAGGGGTAACGCACGCGACGCTTAATGAAATCGTTTTTAGTATTCATGTGCAACTGTAACGGCTGAATAAATGGGGCGTATTGCTTTTTTACTTTCGATTCAGATAAGAGCCAGAAAACGTTTGAGGACTAGAATATCATAATATGTGGGTAGGTTTAACATTAAATGCGTGGGCCCGAGCATCTTTTAAAGTCGCGATTGTCGATTACTGCCAGATCTACAATGGTTAGCAATTAACCTATTAAACCGTTCAATCCAATGCGAAGACTGATGCAGCAAAAAACCATGAAGACCATTCATCGTGATTCATAACGCATTATTGTCGATACTAAACGTATAAACGTTTTAATTCATAAGAATTAAACTACATTTGTGCAAAAGTAATATGACACTTATTGTTTTTAATACATGAATCATTGTACCCATATGCTACATCATGGTAAAATAAAAAATATTAAATCAACATTTATTAAGTGCTCCAACTACAATATGTTATTAGCTAGTGGTATGGTCTATTATTCCCTTATAAGTACACCCTAGTGGAAACAACTTGTAAAACTTACAAAAACATTCCAATACATATATAAATAAACGTATAAGTCAAGAACTCAAGCAAGCGTCAGATGAAACCAAGGTGATTTAAAGATATATTGTGCTCAATTATAATGTTGATGAGGAAAAAACCCGCGTTGGAGCACGGAGCGCGGGGCGCGGAGCGCGAGGCGCGGCTTTCTCTACCGTACCTACAGCCAGCCGATATAAAGAGCGCGTCGCCGTGGAACACTTCGGCATTCGGTGAACAGCCGTCTCGCCCGCTACATCTGTGTTCATTATGTCATTTCATTGTCTCATTCACAATTGTTTTGTAACTAATTTAAGGCACACCCATTAACGCAATAACAACCCATATGATTAGACAAGTATTTGTAGATAATGAGAGCGATGCATCGGCTGCAATTTGTAACAAGTCAAGGTCGTTAGTTTCATTGTTTGTCTTTTAGTGAAGGTCGTTCGACTGTACGCCTCGGTTGGACCGGAAAATACGAGGAAATTCATCATCCATTTTTCAAGGCACTTCTCGAATGTTGTTTGGTCAATTAATACTTTTATCCTATCTTAGTATCGCTGCGATAATACGTCACTTGAAACTCGAGGGCAAACATTCGCATGAAATTGTTATCACTATAAGAACGATTTCTTTATTGTGTTTTGCCTATCATGAGCATCGACCGTGGCTTTTGTTGAATACCTAATTTTACAGCAAGCAGCCAGCAAAGTGAGAGGCCGCTGCAACCGGTTTGGTTCACTCGACCGAGAGCTTTATAGGTATAAAATATCTCGATTTCAAATTCTTTTTAAAGCATATGGCGACAATCATATTACTTCAATTATTATCTATAAAACAAAACAAACAGGAGTAGATCCGTAAACAGTTGAGCTTCGAGAATATTTTGTAATGGATTCTACGCGACAAACCCGGACGCAAATCAAGCAGCCGTGCGCCCCAACCTAGCCAGTTAGCGTGTTGTATCTTATTGACGTAACGTCGTGGAGGTGGAACAGGTCGTTCGGAAGAATTTCGATCGTAGCAACAAAGGCATAGAGTACATATTAATTTGGCCAGAGCAACACACGTCAGCAGTGAACGATAATAAATAGTTCTCCTCAACACGCATCGTAGCGGGAAATCCACGCAGGCGACTTGTGATCGGCACCATGTTAATTGCTTACCGGCTCTTTATTATCTTATTTTCTACATAAACAACGTATCAGTGTGCGAGAATTATGACAATATGAACTTGAATAAATATCACAACCTTCAATCTCGGTATTAGTATTTTTAACAACAAAGAAACAATCGTACGTTTTCTAAAGACATTCCTCGTATTAGCGGGACTATTTTTGGTTTCACTCAATTGTGAAATCTAATACTTGTGACGACATTTGCGAAATATCTAATCGTTGTTAATATTTCCTAGGCAAATTGAGCCTTGAATTGAGTTCCCCTTTTGAGTTCCTAGCAATGCTCTTGATATTGTGATTACCTTTATTGTGACTGACGTGATCAAGCTATATTGATTGCATGTTGTTTAAAAAACATAATACCTACCTGGATATTGTTTCACAAGAAACGGCCTATTAAACAAGACAGTAGACAGTAGGTAATATGCACGGACTGTTTCATTACTTTATTTCGCATTATGTAATGTAGAGACCAGTTTCATGAAAACATTATTGTTGCCATTAGATAAGCACTTTACATAATCATTTTATGTAGAAATTGGCGTTCACTTTATTATAACTTTATTAAAAAATAGTTTATTATTAAATATCATATAAACGGATACGGATTTGCACGTTGAATTACTTACAACAATTAGCAACAGTATTTTACTTTTACTGTTACTTCATAAAAAAGAAAGTTACTTTAATTACGCGATTTTTAGAGAAAATCGAATTTAAAGTGTGAGAACAATCGTGTGAAATTAGTAGTAAATTATAAATAAACAAATGAATGTTAAACGTTCGAGCAGTCGACACTTTGATAAACAACTTGCTCTGTTTAAACAAGATGTTTTCAATTCAAAGATATTGTTGCGGTAGTAAAGAGTGGAATGTCTTATACACGCAGAAACATTTAATTCTTTTATATTTAAAGCATCGGCCGGTTCTAACACAATTACTAACGGTAGTCGTCACTTTCATCGCAGATACATTTAGAAGCAAAGTGAGTGGCCAGTTATTCGTGAGGTTTCTACTATACTATTTGCATATTCACCGACTTTCTAATGGACGATACGGCCCTCTTGTCGCAATAGTTGCTAGTAGTGAGGTAACACGATTTATTTAATTATGTGTTCCTATAATACGCGGAAAATATATTATAATTCATACTCAAGTGTGTCTTACGACTTTTTGTTGGCACGTTATTTGCTTACTCTGTGTTGATAGGCAGAACAGACTAAAAACTTCGTGTTCCAACGTTATTACCTCGCTTTACGACTAACTTCGATTACAGTTTAAACACACTACTGAACCACGGAATGCTCACGCTCGCCAAGTCAGTTAATTATAAGCGTTGCATTGTTTCTAATCACCTGATTTGTATGCACTTGCAAAAATTCCTCGACTGTCATTAAAGTGCTAAAATACATTTCAGTGTTTTCCATTCCGGTGAATGAACTACATTCTCGTTAATTGTTTTGCGCGTGCTGGCTGATTAGATTATGGATACTTTACTTGAACGTGTGATTCGTTATCAGTAATCACTTCCTGAATAATAAAAGTTGAATTTGAATTTAAGCCAGTAAAATATCCGAGCCTCTTTAGTTAATGGAGTTCTTTTTTTTTCATTGTAGACGCATACACAACGTTTGATTTCTTCCTTTATAACATTCAACATAAATACGTTGCCCAGTAGTGTATTCATAAGGATTCATTTTATAATGCCGTTCTCTTTGCGATATCTGGTGGCGACCTTCCGCCGGAGGAGGGGCGCCTCTCACCGTCGTCGACGTGACTGCAACCACGGCCTTACGTCGCGAGGCTGTATCGAAACGTCTACGTAACGCGGCTCTTTCCAGCGGTTACCCAACACGCCCGATAGGAGTTTTGTCGATAAAACTATAACTTGCCTCCACAGTCACTCGCTGATCAAGTGAACGGGCTTGTGCAATAAAATAAACTTACGATCTCTATTGCAGGAAAAAAAATATTTTCAAATAGTGTGGCGGTCGCTGTATAAAACAATAAGAAATCCAATTACATTAATTAAATAAAATCAAAACAATAGCGAGTAAAAGGCAAAAGTCGTTCACAGCATGAGATCAGCAACGTCATTGTGTGAACATTTCCAACATTTACTTTTACTAAACGACAAACAAACATCCATTGCGTTACACACTGACCCACTTTTCACTTTTAATTCCGTTTACTAAAATCGTTCTTTTGACTAGGGTTACATTGTCGTCTCGTAAGTGAATGAAATAAAAATAGATTTCAAATTATATAAATATAATAAAATATTATATAGAATAGTAAGTCAATGACCAGCGACTGTTGATGTCTTTGTTCATTTTGAACAAAGCCCACACGATGCCCTAAATGTACAAACAATATCATTGAGTTTAGACTAAATATATTGAGGTTAATTGAATGTAATGCAACTAGAGTCGTACTACAAAAACGTAGATCAAGACGTCGCATCTAGACAATGTCGCAAGTATTTAGATCAAGGTGCGAAACGCGCGCTTACAAGTGGAGAATTGATGGTAGATTTTTTTTTACTATAATAAATATTTGATACTGGAGAATAAAAAACAACCCTCCAACAGCTATTTAATACTTTTAACATTCATAGTTTCATTATACATATTTGAAGTCGTCTATTTTTAACGTTATATAATTGTAGCATTAAAATGTTAATTTTGAATTCTAGTCTTTAATTAGTATTTGATTACATTTCCGAGCTATCTATATAGTATAGAACATCAATAATGATTAGATGTCAGCGTTGCTTCGGAAGAGGATGGGTGTGAAAATTGGATGTAAAACAATCGCGTAGACTCGGCGCCGACGCGGCGTGACGGTGGCCACGCCTCCGTCTATCGGGTGCCATACTTACATATCACAATTCATACTATCCTAGTGATACATCTCACAAATATAACGATATGATACATGCGTAATTGACACGACACAAACGAATTACTTGGCAAGCCAATTGCGTCATATGCTGTTATTTCTCAAATGGTATGCAGGAGTACGCTTACTCACACTATCATTTACGTAAATACTAAATACCGTTGATTAAGATATTGTAGAATATGGGAAATAGTTTTCCTATACCACATAATAGAAATTCTTAAAATTAAAGGTTCTAAGTTATTTCCCTTCAAATACTTCTTCACTTCAAAAATAATACACATTTCGAAATTGAAACAATTGCTTGCACCAACTATTAAATTAGTGTTAAATATAATTTAAAAATATTTACTATTACATTAATATATATAGATTTTTAAAACAACTTTATATGTATCAAGATACAAGTCTTAAAAGGCTAAATAACATAACTTTTAAAACGTTCGAAACTTTCCACATGATTCATAAACCGAGGATTTAGCACATATATACGAATTCAAATAGATATTTATCGAACAAGCATTTGGTTCAATTGTCAAATAAATAACAGTACCGGCTGCCGCTACCTATACACCCAATAAAGCAGACAAATTGACTGCGAAACAACTCCGTGGTTTAATTCAATGCCCCGTATGGTGACAATCGCACGGCGCACCTTCTCATTGTTTCTACGCGGATGTGGTTACCGAAAACGATTTATCACAGATCTTTTTAGAATAGAAATAAACATTATTTACAATTCAGAATGCTTCTTATCAATCGTAACATTGCTGGGGATTTAGTTGTGAGAAAACAAATATTTCATTTGAGTATAATTTCTTGTTATTGAAATACACATTGGTAAATAATTGATTTTATGTTAATTTCAACACTTCGACTTAAGTTGGTCCACAGAGCAATTTGTAAAAAACCAATACTTACTAGATACTATTTATATGGATATTTTAAAAATATCGCGAAGAGTCAGTCTTATCATTTCTAGGTAAGATTTGTCAAAATTATCTATTCCTAAAACCGGAAGTTGATTAAATTTAGTTTAAATCATAGACGACATGAAAGAGGACAAACCTACGGTAAATAAAATAACACCAATACCTACTTCGGTAAACGGGAAAATGTCCAATTGACATTGAAACTTTGATAGTTACTGAATTTTTACGCCAAACATTGTTTACCCAATTTGTATCGAGATGTAAAATTTCACTTTTGCAAGGCACGTTTCACTTTTGCGTTCGAATGTTAAAATAGTTCCTGAACATCAAATCGTATGCGAATGCTAGTAGCAATTGACCGAAACTGAATATTTAATCTTTGGATGTTCGACTGCACTTTTATATCTAACATGTTTGCTTGCAGCATCGACGCCTTGCGTTTCAATTTAATACGGTTTTGACGAACAAAGAAAAAATTATATACAGCAATTAAAAATGCGCTATAGGAAATTGACCACAACGAGTGTGGAATAGATACCACGTAACTGTTATTCTTAGTTAAGCTAATAAGATTTGTTGTATAACGGGTATTACGAAGCAGGCCGCCAGCAGGGCGAAAACTTATTGTTGAAAAGACCGGTTCCTTTTTATTCTGCCGTATGAGTTTTCACCACACACAGGTGTACTGTACTATACGAAGACGCTCCTTTTAACAATTCGGTCATCAATTTTAATGAGCTATTTAAGGCAATTTAATGTTTCATTAAAATCTTAAAATTTTCGCATTCGTTGTATCTGCACATGCAATTCTTAAGTTGCAATGATGAAATTTCATGATGAAATATATTTGTACACATTGTTTTCCTTAATTGACGACATTGTAATGAAATCTGTTTTATTAGCCTATATAGAGATTTTTATTTAATTGAGAACCTCTTTAGTCATGAGAATCTAAGTCACACTCGGTGGTCGTGTTAGTTTCGACCTAAAACATGTTTTTGGGTGAAGGCTAAGCAAAGACTCGCATGCATTATAATAGATTTAGTAGAACGAATGAATCAATCATTTACCTACAATTAATTACGTACGTGGATGTGTAGTCGCCGGTGAAATCAATTTGAAACGTGAATGCTATTTTACTATTTAATTTTCTCTTAGTACCTGAAGTTCAGAATAGATCCGTAAGCGAGCGTTAACTTTTACCTGAGTTACGCAAGGTTGCCAGGTGTAATTTATTATCGGCACCATTGCGAGCTTTCGTAATGTGTCTAAGCTAGAACTGTGTATACTGCAGACAAAGTGTAAGTCTACTTGTCTTAACGGTTTAGGTAAATTGATTATTGCACAAATTGTTCGCGACGCTTCATCGAAGTTGTCGTCGTTTCACTTTTACGGACATCACACAAATCATGATAACTCAACTGATATGTAGAATAACTTGTTCGGTAATAATAGTATTTAATTGAAACTTGCTAGAAAGTAGAGAACGTCACGATTCGCAACTACTATCTTCTACTTTTTGCGCTTATTGGCTTGTCATTTAATGGAATTGATTTTTAAAAGCATATTAAATAACGAATTGAGTAACGATTGTGTAACTATTTACTTCACAGACTTTTTATTAACCAAAAGCGAAATTGGGTTCTTTGGGAGTTTTAATCTATCCTAGATATTAACTATGTGGGTGATATTTCGCTTAGTAACAGGCGTTTTCCTATATGTTTTAACGACTTAATACAATTAATTTATCAAGTGTTTTCACAATTTCAAGTGTTTATAGCAATGTGACATTGCAATTGTGATTGTACACATATCTAAATGTTATTGTCTTATTAATCGAATGCACATCGTTATCAGACGAGCGTTATATTAGTCGTGTCAAATGGGTTACCGCACTTCAGCGATATCAATTGCTTATTAACGCCGCTACTGTAAATATTCCTTACGTCACCTTTCTCTTTGCATTGTTAATTTGGGTGGCTTAAAGCTAATTATTCAGATTTATTATAAACGCCTATCAAGCGATTAAAATTTAAAGAAATGAAAACTAAATTCTAGATGAGTCAAACTAGGCTAAGATGAGGAAGTCGATGATTTTTAACAGGTCTATGTGTTACGTAGTTTTGAACTAAATACATAGTATGCACCACAAGACACAAGTTTTATTTTGCTTTTTATATGATTTACCGTTAGAACAAAAACAATCAAATTCCTAAGATGACTTCCTATAACGTATCGAAAGTTGACGATGAACACTTCTCTAGTGACTTTCCCTTCTCTAAAGGAAAAACAACATTAACACATCCGTTTTACAGAAAATCTCGGTGTGCATACGACCAAAGGAAAACAATAAATAAAACATTTTAGCGAGATTATCTATAATAATTCATATTTGACAACACATACTTTTTTTACTAAAATAGTCTTTGAATGATTCCAGTTAACCTAAACACAAAGCACTTCTCAAATATTTCAAAGAGCGGATATATAATAATAATGTATTACTTGTGTAAGATTGTATTTAAGATTTTTATAAAATCAGGTAACTATGTAACGCGGTTAGCCTGCGAATCGCCTTGACGTCAATGCAACCAATCGATAAATTAATTATTATGCTTCAAAATATGTAACTGCGAAAAATATACAATAAAAACGAGTAATACACCATTAAATCGAAGTGAACCGGTTAGTAGGTATGCGGTTAATACCTATAGTTTATTGCTAAGAGTCTAAAGATACTGTCTGATATTTACTAAATTCATATACAAATTTGAAGGCTTGAAATAAAGTAGCATGCTACATATGATTAGCATTATTTTAGCTATTACAATACTTGTTCTACCTACTTGTATCGAGAGCGATTGAAGCAATGGCCATCGTAACGTGTCCTTAGAGGTCGAGTGGTATTGAGCTAAGGTCGCTTGTTCAAACCGTGTTCATTAAATTTCTACCGATTGTTTAGAGAATCGTTGGCACAATTTTGTTTTTAGAGAGGAAGCGACGGCTTCTAAAGTGAAAGTTTTGTAGGTTACGCGTATTCAATCTTGTATCATAACGGAAACCTTTAAACGTTGCGGGTCCTGAGGTACACAGAGCATTAGACTTTACGATGTGTGGATTTCGTGAAATGTTAGTTGTAAGGTGTGATGGTCGGGTCGATATCGGCTAGTAATGTAGACACTACTGTGTGCGGTGCGAAGTGAAAGTGAACAGCGTAGCACGTACAGGCCGCAGTCCCAATAAGACGACACCTCGTCCGCATACCGCGGCAATTACCACGAGGAAATCAGCATCGTTTCGCCGCTCCCAGCACCCTCACAAACACGATTTGTTATATTAAATCACTACGTAACGCAATAACACTGCTTAAAGCATTCAAAACTCATCATTTGTAGGGTAGACTATTGATGGAGTAATTACCGCACTTCTATCATTCTTGAATTTACAAGACTTTATTTAAATATTTATACTTTTATTTTGTATTATATGTTTTTGACTAGCAAACAAAAAACTAACATTTTACGGACTACCAAACAATCACTTAATTCTATTTAGAATAACAAAACATCGCCGATAGATTTAATGTACATACAAAAGTAAAGCATAGTTTCCGAAAAAGTTAACCCTTAATCAGTCTCAATGTTATATTTTATGAAGCCTAGGTAACAAATCAAAACAAGTGCTACAGAAAAATAAATAGTCTGGATATGGATAACCTGAGCAAAAAAGTAACAGCTCTACTATCAATAATTTTACATCACTTCACCTTACACCTATATTCATAACAATAACATGGAACGATGTCTTGTTAATTCGTATAAATAAATAATTTTATCTATAATTAACATTTGCCAAAGATATGCAGATCCATTGTAAAACTACGAATTTTTCCCCCTTATTTACCTGTTAATTAATTATGTCTTTTTATTTTATTAAAGGAAAGAAAAGTTTTACACATTAACCATATATTTAGTTAGTGTAGTTTTAAAATCAAATGTCGAGTCTTTATTACCCACTGCATTTATTACTTACCTCCTCTAGATAATAGAACCTATAAAATTCGACATCTAAGATCATAATTCAGCTAGAAAAATACGGCTCTACGTTAATTGTTTAACATAAATCGCTTGTCGGTATCGTAAACATCATTGTTTGATCACGTGAGCCCATTATAGTCAGCTAAAATGAGCTTAAGGCACCTAAGTACATATCGGACTTCGCTCATAATTAAAATGTATATAATGCTATATTTAGGACCGCTATTACTATGCATATTTATTTTTATGAAAAATATCATGACTTTAATAGGTTTAATAGATAATACAATGTTTTTGGGAAACAATTACCGGCAGTTGAACGATAAAACATATCAAACATAGCTAATGGTTAGAATTTGTTGTTGTTCTATTTGTTTTAAAACCAGTCAGAGTAAAGAATATTAAAACCAATCTTGAACTTTGTAACTTCGTAGTTAAACTTCAATGTTTTTCGAATAATGACAACAAATATACAAATGTAAATAGTTTGCTATAAAAACTGACTTTATATCGCGTTAAATAGGTTTTCCGTATTATCTCAAGGATTATCTAATTAATTATTAGTGGCATTTGAAACAGTGCTTATTCAAAAGTAATGCGGGTAGCAGTAAATTCAAATACGCGCTCATGTACATAATAAAACCGATCCTGTTTTCAAGGTTTGCAATAACGGGTCCGCAAAGTAATGGTGTAAATAAAGCGACTCCTCAGGACATCGACCCGCGTGTATCAAATTGTATTCAAGCAACATTAATAATGTACCTACTATTGGTTCACACTGTATTGGGTTCATCGTACAGATTACTAGGTGATTCATTTTGATGCATAGATTACAATTGCATGAGGTAAATGGACTTCTTAAAAAACAGGAAGAACATTTGTTTTTTATTGAATAACAACGAAGTCATTCCTCAGGATTTCAATAGGTTCATATGCTAATTTTTGTAATATTGAACTCACCTTATGAAATAAAACTTTAAAAGTAGGCAAAGTATTTTCTGAAATGCCTACTTAATAATTAAACAACAACGGATATAATTATAACGAATAATCAAATTATTATGCGCTTAATCAACGTACATTATGATATTCCTAATGAGTATATTGCAGCAGTTTTCGTTCGAGGATGTTTGCAATCAATCAAAACAACAAAGAAAGAGTAATCAATTGTATGAAAATTGGTTACTTTATAAACCGCTGGAAAGGTCAAACAGTGTCACGCATAATATGTAGTCGTGGGTTTTACGTTAGGAAAAAGTACCGCGGGAGTAGCGCGCGTTTTAGTAGGGGACAAGGACCGTCGCACCTGGGAGGTGCAATCGCATGCTCGCTAGGCGACTGGAACTGTTGCTATTTTTACACCCTCCTCCACACGTATCTTATTTACTATTCTGGTCTCGCGACTCATTGAATTGTGGTTATTATGTGCAAGTTGGATATATGCCAACGGCTCGGACCTAACACACCGATAGCGAGATATTCGAGGAATGATATTATGATGGTAAAGTGGTTCGCAGAAATTATCTCGGATGTATGTATTCCCGGGTCGATTTTTTTAACAAAGTCAAGGATATCGAATCGCTCGCGAGTTGAATCGGTCGTGTTTATTGAATGTGTCAAATTTAAGTCTACTATTGGCGTAGAAGGTATATTATATATCGAGGGTCATTTACATATGATATGGACAAGTGGCAACAAGCAATAAGAGAAGAGATCACGTCAAACCGGCGAGCGAGAGACGGTGGCGACTAAACCGGTCGGAGGCGCCGTAAGTCCGACAGGGGACAGTCCGACAACTCGAGGATTATCGCCTTGTAAACAATATTGCATTAGTTACATTTTTATGTAATTGCTTCATCAACCTTTTTGTAAAATAGCACTACACATACTGTAGGTATCACATTATTACACATTCACCTTTTAACAGCGAATTAGTCATTTACAAAAGTATTACGACATAACGCAGCAAAAGTGATAAAAAGTGATCGTGTTTCCACGTAAAAAAGTATTCATTGAAGTATTTAATTTGTTACAGATAGAGGCGATGCAACGTTGGGTCCGTACTAATTTATTTTTCGAAATTTTAGATAAAAAGTGTTGATAGAGCAACCGCAACGTCAAGCAGCAAAACGAAATCGGTAAAGTGGGTCATCATACAATTTCGCAAGCGTATCGAGTGCCGCAAGCGTTAACTGGTACGCCCGAGGCGAGTCAAGGCCCGCCGACGACGTCTTAGACTCCTGATTTGCTGTGCAAACCATCTTTGTGCCATTATTGTTCGTCTTACCTGATCTCATTAATATCGCATCTTTTAAATGCGACTTATTTCATTCATTTTTAATGTTGATTTGTTAAAAATATTAAAAATGTTTGAATACTTCATTACTTTAAACAAAAACATATTTATGTTAGGAAAACTATCAAATTGAAAGGGCAAAGGGAATTACATCTACGGATTCTGATCAAGTATGGAGATAGGTATATTTTAGTGTTTAAGTAATCCTCTTCAAATTAACATTTTAAGAATGACCAAATATCTTATTAAACGCAAGATCTCATTATATTGTATGCAACAAGTCAGGCGTAATTAAAGTAATTGCTCAATTTATTTCCTAATGCCGTACGTACGATAAGGTCATGTAATTATGTAAACTTCATGGATATGTACGTGCCATTATTATATCATCATTTTGTCAATTTTTAATTACGATAAAATAAAATCATTTATATTAACTAAAAGCAAATTGTCAACTTACCCCCTCATTTCCGGGTAGGAACTGTATTTTAGGTTTTGCCAACCTGTCCTGCAACAAAAAAAAATTCAATTAATATCAAAGACTATTATTTATTTGAGCTATTTTATAACAATAAAACCTATGTTTTGAGGATAAGTTAAAGACATTAAGGATTGTTCCTTTTTAGTTAGTGTTTGTAGTACTTTTGTAGATTCTGTATATTTAACCGACTTCTTTAGGTAGTGTATATTAACTACTCACTAACTTTGCCTCCTAAGGGAATATACCTATTAACAATTTAATTGTAAATATCTACATAGATCAGTTCTGAAATTTCCTCCTAACAAAACTAAATTCTTAATCCTTTACTGTCTCTGCTATATCCTTATGGAATTCCTTGGCTTTTAATATTAAAAAAAGCAAAAACACTAAACTCATTCAAAAACCTTGTCCAAAAACACTATCTTACTATTGCCTTTAATTCAACCTAGTTTATTCATAATGTGTAGTCTGTTTATATGTATGTATTATATATGTATGTATGTATGTATATACGTATGTATACTTGTATTGTCTGTATAATTATGTATTTAATATATTATTAACTTTCGCCACTGTTTTAAATATATTGATAATGTACGATTTTTCACTTGTTTGGTAGCCTGGCAGTAATCACTTTGTAGTGATAAGGCCGCCAGTTACAACATTTCCAATAGTTTTTAAGATTGTTTAATTGTAATATCTACATTGTAACAAAGAAAAAATAAATAAAATAAAAGTTTTACTCATCGCGTTTATTATATTCTATCTCTTTCTTAATGTAATATTCGTAATATAAAGGAACTAAATTACAATGGCACTAAACTGGATACATATGAGTTGATAGCTATCGTGCTAATTTTCACAGAACCACTAAAGGATCATTAGTAGCATTGACAGTGGAAAATACTATGATGCAATAACAAGAAGGGGACGCCTTCAATACTTATTGATAACGCTATGATTCATACTTCGATTTCACTGCCTTTATGTTTTGGATTTCGTAGTAATTGCATGCTTTGTTGAAATATCGGTCAAAAAGGCCTAGGATATCTCCATGAATATATTATTATATTATAAATAGTTGTAAGAATAATTAATTAGCCCGGGATACTATAAAATATTCGGGAGCGTCATTACGTTTAATTAATTATTATAGGTTATTTTGTTAGTATACCATTTAACTTGTTTTATTGATAACTAATAGAATAAAATACTTCATCATCAATCATAGTTAAGAACCTTGGCCGATGAGCCGGTATTAGGATCTGACAACGCCACAACTGTGTAACATTGAAAAGCGCCTTTTCGTACAATAAGTTTACGTGTTGTGACCGTCAATATATTCGATGACCCTTCTAGATAAAAGAAATTAAGCTTCAACTTTAAACACGACTATAAAATCATTTGTTTGCATTGCATAGTTATGTACTGTAATTGCTTATTTTGCAAAAGTCTAAGTAAATAATAAATGAGCTCTTTAATTAGAAGATTAGACGTCAAACGAGTTAGGTAACGAGTTTGCTACAATAAGTAAGTGTCTGCAAATCGTCGTTGCACAACAAGCGATGGTCGAATGCGAGAAACATAACTGGGCTGGGCGGCCGGCAGCGTCGATCATGTAAACTTAAAAATTGCTTTAGTTACTTAACAACCGAGCAATGTGAAATTTGGTTGCATCGTACAAACGAGTGGGGATGACCCGGAACTAGCATTCATGGCCATAATTCTTACATCGTTTGTACCACCTTCGGAACAAACGCTAGCGATTGAATGTAAGGATCTAGCCGACATGCATACATGTGTAAAAATCAATATAATGCTATATACGTAATGAATCGTGAATTTAAAAATAATTTAAATAAGAATTGAAAAAACCAGTTGCGAATGGCGAACCGGTCGAAGTGGCAAGGTCGTAGAGTAAATTATATTATTTCAATTATATCAAAAATTAAGAATGTTATAAACATTCTCTAAAAAATTAAGTATGCGATTGACATTATTTCAAACCTAAAAATGAATTATTTTAACCAGAAGTTCATTTTCGTGCATCGTATTATTACATCTTTAATTTTTGAATTCATCAATAGTTATTGCAGAAATAGGAAGGTAGAAGTTTTTTTTTTCATTTTCAATACAATTTTGAAATATGTACATGTTATTGTGTCGTAAAATACATCCTTTAATCGAATTAATATATTTAATATATTTAATACATATATCGAATTAATATATCTCTTCTATTGCCAGCTCATATACATACATAAAAAATACAAGTATATTTAGCCTTGGTGTGCTACGTATAGTGAAGCAATAAAATAAGCGTTCAAATTGACCTTAGCGGAATATACGGTTGACCTTTTAGAAAAAAGCTTTTGCGGGTTTCTTAAGAAGTGTCTTTGTTAATTCAAAAGCCTTAATTTTCGTATATAACCACAGAGTAAATAAATGGGTTTGAAGTCTTTTAACTAGAACTTTAAATACTACTAACTAGGTTCCACTTTATACGCGTAGAACAGTAAAAATTCATAATATGAATCTTTAAAAATGGGTCTATCAAGTAAGTAGCCGTGTAAATTGTATTTTTACATATTTTATAAAGACTTTATTATTCTAAATCGGAGTGAACAATTCCCTTTTGGAGGTCAAGCTTTTACCATTTGTCAAGATGAGAAAGTGTAAAATTGCAGAGCAGAGTTCAAAACTTGGACGGAACGACAAGATTTTTTGTGAAATACCACTGTTTTATTAAATGGGAAATTGCACGACGATATATTGGGGTATTGCAATATAAAGGCTAAATTACAAGCATCGATGACATCAGTATGTTTGCATAAAAAAATATTTTTAAATTTTAGTAAGTATATTCAATGTGTTTCTGAGACTATACTATTTAGTAAAAGCTTTATTAATATTAGCAGCTACATTAGGTATAAGAATAAAATTTATTAAAGAATATCAGAACGTCATATTTATATTGCGCAAAAATCAATAATGACTCTACGACACTTAACTATTTATGGATTTAAATAAACTATTGAAAATAATACCTAAAACCCTTCCTTTACTAGGAATTCATGTAATTGAATATGTTAAAGGTAACCAATGATATTAAAGGCTTACATAATTTAAGTACCTACAACCGAAAAGCTATTGACAATAATACCTATGGTAAAATATTAACAATAAATATTTTGAGTCGTTTAATACGCATCGCCAACTTTTAACAACGAATGAGACATTTCTATAAAAAAGTAATTTATGAAATTATGAAATATTATTATTGTTATACTTACAATGTAACATTTGCCACATTTCTACAATAATTTAAATCACGCGAGCTTGTTCGCTTTAGCATGTTAGATTGTTAAATAAATGCATATTTGCTGCTATCACTATTCATGATTTAAGATGTATAGTTTTTACAAACATCTATTTAAATATTAATGTTTTACGACAGATCTTTCCCCACAACCATCATGATGTAGGGTCGGTGTCCTATTTTACTAAAATTCCTCATACTCCTGTGTCGATAATCGGCAAAGTACGTAATTTTTAATTTATTTGAAATATTATACGTTTTGGTGTATTAAAGTTTATAAATATCATGAACATTCCATTTTGGAGCGTTTTTAACCTATCATTACGTCAAGCTCAGCAAGAGTTGCACAGATAGTCTGACATTTTGCAAACTGGTTTCGCTATACTATAAATAATGCAGGTGTATAATCTAAGTATTGATTGATTTAAGGCTATTTGTAATTTTACGTTTAAATTAAATTTTCATAATAACCAATTTAAACCAGTTAAATAACAAATATATGGTTGTTTCAAAAAATATTGTTCTTCTTTATTGTTGCGTACAAACATTTAATAAAATTCAAACAAAATAAACAATATTTTTTATTATTTCAAATTTCTCTAAATCAGTATAGTTGAATACATTGATTATTTTATTTTACCTTTGATATAAAATTTTATACGTATTAAAAATATGAGTAGATATAGAATAGGATATCCCAATATGTGTTATAAATTAAATACCTTCTCAATTAAATTACAGTGATAAAATATTGAACTGCGTTTTAAACGAACTGTGGGTGAATGACGAAGAGAACAACACATCTGTTTAAGAGGGACGACCAGGTGGCAAGAAATTAGGGGGAAGAGGGTGCGACGACCCCAGACCCCAGCTAGGTACGTCATATAAGTCGTTATAGCAAAGCTTATCTCAAAATCCTTTGATAGGTGAAATGTCTAAGGGTTCTCGTAGACAACATATGGATGTTGTTTTCGTTGAAAACAGACTTTCTATACTAGTGCACTAAGTTCTAATTTTTCATAGCAATAATGTAAAATGGTTGGGCTTTAAGAAGACATTTAAGACAATATTAGCCATTTTGTAGAGATTTATGACTATCTCAATATTTTAATTGCACGTTGTAATTCGCCATTAAATACGATCTTAAAACGCACAGAACAAAATGACAATAATCTTAATTTGAAGAACAAGATCAAGTAGGTACATAATAATACCTTATAATAAGTAAAAGACGAAGTGGACATAAAACTATTCAATGTCGTTACAAAAGTGATTCACAACTTTCAATGGGCGTTATGGCCAAGAAAAAAGGCCAGGTGGCACGTCCACGAAACGGTTACAAAAAAAAACACTGTAAGCAACGCAGGATCGTACATTGAGTCCTAACGTTCACGTTACAGAGTTTAAAATTGATAAGCAAAGTGCATGTTTAGGTGCCCCTAATCTTAACGCTGTACGGCCTATCGCTGTGAAAACACGTGCATTGAACGAGGAATCTGTCAGGTGGTGAACCAGCTTTGCGGACTTGTGCTACGATTATGTTTGTAATGGCAACGCGGTGAAATATCTTTTTTAGACAAAATAAACTTCCATCTGCTTTGCCAGGTACATTAGCTGATATGAAGGGATACACCATCGACATTAAAGTTAGAACTTCCGGTATAAACAAGAATTAATATTTTTGCACGATTTAAACTTTAATTCCCTTATGAATTTATGAAAGAGAAATCTTTTCAAATTAATTTTGTTTTGTTTATATTGAGCAATCGAGCAATTTTCAAGTTAAAATACACAAAACTTTACTATTACGGTAAGGTGATTTAAAATAACTACGAACGCTTTAAAAACACCAAATTCAAACGTTTAAAATCAGTCATTCATTTGAATAAATTAACCTTTACATTAAGTGGTGTGGTTTATATTATAAAGTGAACCAAGAGAAATGGCCTAGAACCGTCGAACGCCATGGTCGTTAATGATTTCCTGGGGGCCTCGTTAACGACGACCAGCGACCTGCCGTGTTGACATTTGTCACGTGCTTCGACCGCTACGTATACATTCATTTACGCTCATACTTTAAGAATTTTAAAGTACTGCTTAGTTCACAGGGTAGTTTATCAAATGATTCTATTTATTCAATGAACCACCCAGGGCACGTCCAGGGTAGGGCTGACTAAATATTCAGTGTTCATTTTGTATTAAAAATTTTAAATTCAGTAATTATTTAACATGTGGGTATAACTTATATTTAGATGGAAAACCTCCAATAATGGAAAGACCTAAAGACGTAGTCTTGTATTTTATTTAAGTTCTGTCCGTATGAATTTCTTCGATCTTTTGCTAGTTAATAATAATAATCGCGTTTGAAAATTAATCCTGGTTCGCTACTTTGATCAGAAACCTACTATAAAACAGAAACCAACAAAATAATATTGCACATGAACGGGCTTTTTATACAGTTCATATATAAATTTGATCTTTACTGCTAAGTAAAAGCGTAGACTCCATCGAACTATAAATATTGACTTAATTTTCGTATGGCCTAAAAAGGTAAATCATTTCATTTATCTACAAACAAAATTTTCACTTTTCTTCAGTGATACCGATGGTGTTATGTCATATGATTTTTTCCTTTTAAATATATGTCTAAGGAATCACATGTATTGTGACATTTGTTAACTGTTTATTTTGATGTATAAAATAATTGTCATTAGTGATGAAACAAAAGGGCGTCCAAATTTTATCTCGGACTGATAAATTCCAACCAATACCGTGCTTAATCATATCCAACTAATATTTAAATACACACAATCTTCGATTACAACCCAGACTAAATGATTGCAGTCTTAATCTTTTCAAAAAAAAAATTGCGTGGGCGCTCACAATTTTTCTATTTATCATGTTCCATAAGAACAACGAACACTTACGTTACAGAGATTAGATTTCAAGTAAGATAAAGCATAGGAAATACTATATTTGTCAAATGTATAATTTTATTCGCATAGTTTTTTTACGACGAACCTAAGGCAATGGCCAAAGCAAGTTTTCTTATACATTTCGTTCTTTTTCTTCCTTTGCTATTGTGTGTCAGGTTAGACTCTCATTTTCTTGATAGTAGGACAAATTTTTATAAACACGCTCTGGTTAACACTTAGAATGTTAAAAGTGCCGTTCGAATAGACCATCATTAAAAATTATGTAAGTAGACGAGTACAACATGCAAAATTGTATACACAGTTTTGTATTACATAATTTACTTCAATTGAATACTAAGTCCATATGACGATGCGATAGGCACAAAATTTGTTATAGATGTTTAAAAAAATATTAATAGTTCCTTGGTGTCTAATACGCAGAAATTAGAACCAAATGATATAAGATAGGAGAAAAGCATTTAACTTAGTTCGAGTCGCTGAATTCGCAAATAATAACAATAATGTAATAATCGACATTTAATACATATTGCGTATGTCGAGTTTTTCATGGTCAATTGTAGAGTTGATTGCGAATTTTGCAAATTCACTGTTAGATTCACATTATATCCAGCTGAATAATCTTATTTTCCATGTGTACATTGTAAGTTATTTTAATAATTTTAATATAATTTATATATGGCCATTGAAAATGTAAACTAAATCTATATACAATCTTAATTATTTTCACGACGACATTGACAAAGCGTACTTTCTTACGTGGCATTGTTCCTCCTTTTTATAGATTAATAAATAACAACTATAACCATATTCTTGTAAATTACTTCATGATATCCAAATGTATTCTATAAACCAAAGCTAGATTGACAAACTGATATGACTTTCACTTCTGAACCTGAGATGAAAAACTAACCTAAATAAGGTTATATAATAAGTATTTTAAATAACGTATTGGTAAGTGTCAGATTTTCGATTTAATTCTAAGGTATTTACAATAAATATTACTTTCACTATTCTCAATATTGTCATTGCGACGGTGCACCCGATTCGCTTACCTGTGCCGAAATTGCGAAACTGCCTACCAGACACGCGCCGAACGTTCACGACTTAGCAATAGGAATATTTTTATAGTCAACACTGTTTACCGTAACACATAATATTGTATTCAGTGGCCGGAAATTGACAGAGCTGATGCATAAATATTGAGCTACTGTTGTAGGGCCAAACTATAGGATAGGTCAATATAATCACTGACTTTTTATTCAATTCAATATGTTACGTATATCACAAAATGTTTAACAACAAAGAGATATGAAAAGTTTTTACTTTTCATAATAAATTATTTGGAATTATTTAACATTTTTATAATGTATCCACATCCAATAATCCTTTCTTTTAATACTCATAATAATACTTCAATTATACATTTATTTCATACGGCATTGGCCAATTGAATTGAGAATTATATAGCCAATTTGCTACTTTTGTATGTCGAGTGCATTGGACTTAATAATTTGTTTTTTATAATATAGGTTAATCATAAACTTACTCTTATTCCATAAACATGTAGCAATGCTAAACTTTAAAAAATCAGAATACAATGATGATAACTTACTTAATCTTTATCTAAAAATCATTAAATACTTGTAATATTTCTAAAAATCTGTTACAAATTTCAGAATATATGATGATAATGCACAATTTTGAACATATTTAATACCTATTTATAGATTTATATGTATCAATAACTTACTTAAATAGGTAATTTAAGCTTTTTTTTAAATTAAAAAGTCAAGCCACAGGTTTCTCGACAAGTTTTGATTTGCTTTTATCTGATTTATTAAGTATCTAAGTGAGACAATCGTTGCATTCAATAAATTAATTATGTAATACCTATTGCTCATTACAAAATAAAATAATCACTCTAGGTTTTAGCGCATACCAAAAAAGACAAATGAATCTAGACTGAACACTACAAACAAATAATTTGCTATTTAGGACTTTAACCAAGCATAGTTTTTGTGTAACTTAAGTAAGATTTTTTTATTATATAATATAAATTAGCAACTAACATTAAATTTGAATTTATGCAATATGAATTAGATAGGTTCATAAATGGTAAGAATGCTCCTATCGCTCAGATAGAATTCTAGTGTACAAATAGTACTATTTGACACATAAAAAATAAAATCTAGGGCTGAAAAGATCCCATAGCTAAGATGGGTTACAAAATCACAGTCCTATTATAATTCTACTAGCTGTTGCCCGCGACTCCGTCCGCGTGGACTTTCATATAAACTTTAACTTCCCCTTTCTCCCCCTTATAACCGCTTTTTTTAGTTAAAAAGTAGCCTATGTTTTATCTCAGGCTCTAGACCATCTGTGTACCAAATTTCATTACAATCGGTTCAGTAGTTTTGGCGTGAAAGCGTAACAGACAGACAGACAGAGTTACTTA
>DWAJ01001289.1:0-23462 GCA_018238005.1 Eurema mandarina | reverse complement strand
TTCGTAAAATATGAATGAATCATGCATATTTTTCTATTAAATTGTGTTAAATACGCTTTATTACACTACTATCTACTAGGATGGCGATAATTCGACGCATATTTCCAATAGTGTCAAATAGCCTATTCCAACTACCAATATGGCGAACAAGGTTGACATTAACAAAAGAAAGAGAAGTTAAGGTGATAACTGCGATAGAAGATTTTGAATCTGAATGTTGGCCATTATTTTGAACCCCAAGTCCCAACTCCCAACTCCATAGAACCATTTTTTGTTCTAAGTTGCGCTAGCCTGGTGCGCGATACCCAGGTATAAGTGGTATTGCTCACTTGTGTGCTGTATGTAAATAAAAAAAAATAAAAATTAGGATAGATGCAAATTTCTATTCCGAATATCTATTTATAATTTAACAAATAAAATAATAATTGATACGTCATGACGAATTTATTATAGTACTTGACTAAACAGTAAACATGATATTTTTTGGCAGTATTGAATTGACAGCTTATATGTATATTTGAAGTTGTCAGTAAGCCAAAGCCAATCTGTCAAAATTGTGTTTTTACTCTTGTCATAGTAAAAATAAAATAGGAAAAATCAATAAAATTCAGTCGTCTTATTGAATCATACTGTAAAGCGTAATATAAAGGATTTTAATTTTCTCACTAAGAATCCTATTCATATAAATCTTATGAAAAATATTTAAATTTAGTTGTGAATATGGGAGCAGTGTTGGGTCTTTGTTCTGCAGCACAGGTAAGATTTCATCAATTTATCTGCTTGTATCAAGAATCAAGATTAATTAATATATTTTCGGAAATATAATTGATTATATTAACTTCATTAAGTGGACTTATGTTAAACAAATTTATAAAGTTAATTCTCAACAAACTTGATATTAAGGACGAAGGTGAAACTATTTTATTTACTTTATTCTAGATCATCCTAGCTTTAACTTGTATGATTCATTAAATTATTTGTCTGTTTATGATATTCTTCATCTATATTCTTGTCATACCCAATCTGCCCTTGCAATTTTATAAGCAATCAATAACAAAGTCATTGGCCCAAATAGTGTTTAATAAGGACAAACATAAAAAAATATCAATCAACATTAATGTATGATTACTACACAAGGTAATGATATAATACAAATCTTGACTTTCAATGAGATTGTGAGAATTTTTTGTTCACAATTAAGCATTCGTAATGTCTATGTATCATCTATCTATATGATTTTATGAAGAAAAATTGATGCTATTTTAAATGATTACATATAAAGATTTAAAATACTATTATTTTACTATACTTTATGATATAAATTTCTGGTGATGATTTCGAATAATTATAAAAAACCCACAACATTATTCATAAAATAAATAAGTATGTCAAAATTAAGCCATAAGAACTCAATTTAAATAAACAGCTATTGCAAGAATTCTTGCAAAGCAAACAATGCAAACAGTTAATAAAATTGTAGTAAATAAATATTAAAAAATATATTTTTATCATACTTCAGCTAGCATGTTGCTGTGGCAGTGCGGCATGCTCACTCTGCTGCTCAGCATGTCCCTCTTGTTCCAATTCTACGTCCACAAGACTCATGTATACTCTTATGCTACTGCTGATGACAGTAGTTGCTTGTATTACTTTGGCTCCAGGATTACATGATGAAATGAAAAAGGTGTGTACTTAATATAAATAATATAATAAAATGTTTTATGTTAATTCTAGTCTGGTTGTCATAATTCTTTCAATCAAATTAAATCAACCTATACTACTAATGTAAGTCGATGTAGATTGTAATGCCAAGACAAAACAGCATAAGCATATATATTTACTGTAAATTAATTCAGAACTATTACTTGTGTGACCCAATATCCACTTGGTAATTTTTTATATATTTGTCTAATTAGCTTGGTCTGATAGTCTGTCTTGGCCCTATAAATATGTTAATTTATTAGCTTAATACATATACATTTACAGGTCCCATTTTGTGCAAATTCAACAGGATTAATACCAGGAAACTTTAAAGTTGATTGTGATGCAGCTGTTGGCTATCTGGCTGTTTACAGGTAAAAGATATAAGACTTATACAAAGTTGTTGGTAAATTTAACTGTTGTTGATCACTAAAATATTTTTTTTTAGGGTTTGTTTTGCAACATGTTTATTCTTTGTGTTTATGGCACTTTTAACAATCGGTGTCAAATCATCCAAGGATCCTAGAGCTGGAATACAAAATGGGTAAGGTAGTAAGATTTTCTTGGTTAAATAAAGATATAATTACATAAATTGTACAATGCAAATGCTTCTTTTAGGTTTTGGGGTATCAAATATCTTGTTGTAATTGGTGCAACAATTGGTGCATTCTTTATTCCCGAGGGTCAGTTTGCTTCAACATGGATGGTGTTTGGCATGATTGGAGGATTTTGTTTTATTGTCATACAGCTAATTCTAATCATTGACTTTGCTCATTCTTGGGCTGAAAAATGGGTTTGTAAGTATATGTTTTGCATTTATATTCTTATGACTTTGTTTCAAATGTTTTTAAAGAAACAATTTTGATTTTTAACAATTTTGAAAAAATATTTTTATTTTGTTTTAGCCAATTATGAGGAATCTCAGTCTAAAGGATGGTATGCTGCATTACTTCTTTCTATGCTCACTTGCTATTCTCTCACAATTGCAGGCATTGCATTGCTCTTTACTTTCTATACTATGGTAAGTAAAATTGAAACAAAAATTCAAGTAAATGTTACTGTATATTATTAGAAACACATGGTGGTATATAATAATTACATATTTTCTTTTTCAGAGTGATGGATGTGATCTATCTAAGTTTTTCATTTCTTTTAACCTTATATTAATAGTAATTGCAAGTGCTATATCAATCCTACCTTCTGTGCAAGAGCACCAACCCAGATCTGGCCTTCTTCAGTCAGCTGTTGTATCTCTCTATGTCACCTACCTAACCTGGTCTGCATTGTCTAATTCTGCTGGCGAATGCAATGCAAGCATCTCTAAAAATAATGAGGTATGTTATGTTCAAATATATTTATTTATAAAGATACATACTTGTATTTACTAGTACATATGTGTATTATTGAGTGTATTTATTTAACAATATATGTAACATATATAAGTAAATATTTGAAAACATGACACTTCTATATTATATTACACATAAGCTATATTTATTATATTGTATTAATATTATCATATTTACCTCAATATTATGCTACCAGATGAAACCAGAAGACATTTACTGGGTATGTATTGCAAAAATAAACAAAATTTACTTACTTTCCAGAATACATATAGTTCAATAAGACCCAAAATATATTTTTTAACATAAGAAGCAATCATTGCACGTCCATTTAAGAGCCAACACAAAAATATTTTTATAAAGTTTTTTCCAATTCCTGAACCATTTCCACCACTTAGTTTCATTATTACTTTTCTTAAATTATAACAACTTATGAAAAATATATAATTAATATATATTTTTTAATTACACAGTCATCCTTCGATAAGCAGTCTGTCATTGGATTAATAATATGGGTATGCAGTGTGTTGTACTCATGTGTTCGTACTGCTTCATCATCTTCTAAGATCACAATGTCAGAACATATTCTTGCCAAGGAGGGCAGCGGAGGTGTGTATTTTTTTTTCTTATCCTTCCATTGAATATATTTAATTCAATATTTTTTATGTAAACATTGTCAAAGCCCTAGTTTATAAGGCCGAAATCTAAATTAAATCGTCAATCTCTATACATAAGAAACAAAAAGTACGCAGTTTAAACAAAGCTAATACTCAATATTATGTCCATGCACTTTACTATTGAAAAGTCCTCAAGGCAAGGCCATACAAAATTACTAAACAAATCATTATTTACACTTTTTAATTGATGCACAGGCTAAGTAACAGTTTAAAAATTAGATGCACCTTAAAACTGACCATTTTCAAGTGTATTTTTTTGTAATGAGATGTATGGCTTACAAAGCTGATCAGACCAAAACAAACAATTCTCTTATAAAAAAATGATTTATTAAAAATACTGTTTGCCTTTCAATATTTATTATGCTGTGCTGTCAACCCTTTTTTTCCTAGTGTAAATTGGTTATAATGTGCGAGTTTTTAGCATTATATTTGTTAGAAATATTTAAAAATTTTAATTGTTTGTAAATAAACAATCTTTTATGAAATTTGGAACACAATATTATTTTAATTATTACTCAGTACTTTTATATTTTACAATCAGATTGATTTAAATTGTTATTAACACTCTTTCAATAATTTACGCATATCCCGCGACTACAATGCGGCTGTAAGGAAATGGAGGTCTTATTGACAATGAAGGTAATGTAGCGATACCTTCCTGCTCTAGGTGAAGGATGTTCCTTTTGTATATAGTAGTTGAATGTTAAAAATAAATTAGTACAGCAGTGCCTTGCCTATTCAAACATCCTCTTAGTAGTAACTAAGATTATATACTAGTCTTTTGAACTGACTCGTATATAATCTAGTAAGATTACCTAATTTCCTTCAGCTGTTTGTACATTAACAAACCTACCCCACAGCTTA
This sequence comes from Eurema mandarina, assembly GCA_018238005.1. Taxonomy (NCBI): domain Eukaryota; kingdom Metazoa; phylum Arthropoda; class Insecta; order Lepidoptera; family Pieridae; genus Eurema; species Eurema mandarina. Next base: position 18,874 of record DWAJ01001289.1, on the reverse strand, counting down.
TTATTGTAAATTTGTTGCTATAAAGTTTGCTTAAAATTCATAGTATGAACTATTTTTTTAAAGAAAAAGTTTAATAAAAGATATTACAATATATTGGAAAAATATAATTAATTTCATTGTACTCATCACACATACAAAAACGTAAAAAATGTAAATCTGAAATCTATTTTAAAATGTCATCATTCTGCTATTACAAAAAGACAAAATTAGTTTATACTTTTAGGATCTTGCTTAGCTTTTAGTGCATATTACATAATTGAGATCTAATTGTTTTGTGATAAAAATATTGATCTCGACTATGTAGTATAGAATTTGTGTGCTTGTAAGAAAGCTAATAGTTGCATGTCGTTTCGCTCACTGAGCGCAGGTTATGATTCCATAGAAGGAGATGGTGGCGAGGCTGGGAACAGTGAAGAGACCAAAGTGTTCGACAATGAAGGTGATGGTGTCGCCTACTCCTGGAGTTTCTTCCATGTCGTGTTTGCTTTGGCCAGTCTCTATGTTATGATGACTCTCACCAATTGGTTCAAGTAAGTAACAGTAAGAAACTTCTAATATGACTGGTTCATGATATATGAATGAGACTTGTATCATGTTTAAATGCAAATACTTAAATATGTAATTAATTTATGAGGTCCATAAAGGAAAATTGAATTCCTTAATACAGAAGTTCTATTTGTGTTAATTCTACATAATAAATTTCTTGAGTGTCCCAGGGTTTCCCTTAAAATTATTTCGTGATTATAATTATGAAGTGTGCCATTTATCAATGGTGCACAGTGAATTTTATTATTATATACTTTACAACAATTTAATTGGCCATACTTTCAGTAACATTATGAAAGTGCCAACACATAATAACATGTGCTTCTCTCATTTTAGTCCAAGCTCCCAGCTGTCAAAGGAGAATGTGGCGTCAATGTGGATCAAGATCACGTCGTCCTGGCTCTGTGTAGGGCTCTACGTATGGACCCTGGTCGCACCCGCTATATTCCCTGACAGGGAATTTAACTAAGCTGTACTATCAATTGACAGTTCTGAATTTATTAAGTAATAATTTCTAATAATTACTATAATCATCTTATCAAAACATAGTGATCTCATCTGATTTTTTAAATGAATATCTCACCATGTACTATCAGTTTAGTTGCAGTCCCATATAGACTTTAGGCAAGCTTTAAGTATAATATATTGTTATCCTTATCTAATATGTAATAAAAATTGAGATTCACTTCTTTTGTGTCAATTTCAAAAATTGTGTTTTACAACATCTTTCTGATGTTTATACCTTTACAAGATTTTTGTTAAGAACAACTTTATATTTCAGCAATTTTGCGTATCTTTTTATCAATTTTTTCCAATAACATTTTACATCTTTATCTCTTAAATTATCCCATATATGCTGAAAACCTCTTTCAGCAATCTGTTTTGCTAAAACATCATTGGCTTTAAAGTAACTAATATAGTTAATTATTTCTTCTTCTGTTGCTTTTGAACTGACTGGTATATAATGTATCCATGGCTTTAGTGATGGATAGAAAAACTCTAACCACTCATCACCAACATGAAACACCAGTGATTTACATAAGAAAAGATGTTTTAGTCTGAAACTTGCAGCCACACCTCTATAGTTAAAAAGGTACTTATATTTGCAATGATCTTCAAGGGAAACTTCTTTTGCTGGTTCTGCATAAAGAGTATCCTGTAAAATAAGCATTACATATTATTTAGACCATAGTAATTATTTACGACCATATATTTTTGAAACAAAATGTCACCATACAGCAATTGACAAAATACATACAGCTTCAGACTTCCATGCTTGATTTTTTGTATACTGGGCATCCACAAGTTCTGGATGTGATCTTGACAATAAAATTAATGTATCTCTTTCTTCGCTTGTCCTTGATCCTCTAAAAAATACTATTTCTTTTTTCTTTTTCCATGGCAATCTAAAAAAAATAATTTCCAGCATTTATTCCTTTATTTAATTCAAATTGTAGATGACTTATTACTAAATACTACATACTTATCTGCTGCTGCAGATATTGAGGCTCTGTGTTGATCCCAACGACCAATACCAGTTGGATATAAGGATATGGCTGGCCCACCTTCCCAAAAACTCCAAGCAGGATACATAATATCATCATAGTCTTTTGTCTATAAAATAAATTTATTGAATTAATATTTTCTTAGGTTATTGAATTATTTAAAATTCCTTAATTTTGATCTTATATATTTGTTTTAACAATAAAATAAATATACACATATATTTTAGAGGAGACAAACAAGCTGGTGAAAGAGCAACTATCAGTTTCTTGCCGGTTCTTCTCTGTAGAAACTGCCTTCCGAACTGGTGGTAAATGTTTTGTAATACCATGAAGTGTTACTATATGCAGCCTAGTTGAATAAGATACATTTGACTTTGATCATGAGCACTTTCATTGTCACAGGTGTGTTATTGTCAGTTTTTGAGGAAAATGTACACTCTTTTTTTGAAAGTCTATTAATACAACTCATAACTCTATACAACAACAAAAAAATTACCTTGCTAAAGGAGAATACTGGAATATTCTTTACACCCCATAACCGATTAACTTGTGGCCAATCTCTGGTGTTTATGGAGAGCTCTATGTTGGGTAGTTTTGGAGCCAATTTCTTCAAATAATATTCTATACCAGCACATCTAGCTGGGAAGTGACATTCTTTTTGACGATACAATTTACCATCTAATACCTAAAGTTTGTCATTTATTTATAAAATACTTATCATATTTATGTTATTATATAAAAATATGAGATTTAAGGTACGTTACATATTCACGATCGTTAGGATCGGTAGGTTACCTGATAGTGAGTTCCTTTTGAAAGTGCACTTTCAAATATTTCTTTTGTGATACCATTTTGATAAAGTGCTAAATCTTTTTCTATGACATTTGCATGGCAAGAACAATTTGCTGAAGAGCATGGTTCATGCTGTTTCTCTGCTGATTGGATTAACTTACTCAGTTGTGATGTCCATTCGTTGATTTCTATAAAAGCGACCAATATATAAATCAATTGTAATCAAATTAATTTAACATTATTTAAATCATTCATACCTTTAGCATATTTATTTTCATTTTCCTTACACTCATTAGAACATGTTTTAGATGAATCTTTATCTGTTACTATTACGGACACATTAAATATATATAAGATATAAATAGAAATCCAAAAACTACGTATGGTAACCATCCTTATAAATTGTTACAGCCTATGAGCCGACTAATCTTGTTCTTATATATTTTATTAGATACCGTAAACTTAAAATGAAACAACCAACCCGTAAAAGTTGTAAATAAACAAATGTCAACAGTCAAACTATAGCTGCGGGATGCGGTCGCGGATTGCGAGTTGCGACTTCAAGTTCAAACTTTCAAAGTATGAAATGTCAAAATTTATTTTTTTCTTTTTGCTGATGGCTCGCGCGGTTCGCGCATTTGCCACAGAGCAAATTTAAAGGTTGGGAAACAACATAATATGAAAAACAAAAAGCAGGATCGGATTCAATGTCAAAATTCAAACATAATGTAAACTGTAACCTAACAATAAAACGGCAATGACGTTTAATAATGTCGTCTAAAAATGAGTATTTAATGCACACACACATTTTTTTACTCTCTACGTGAACACGTCTCTGCTTAATCCATACTAATATTATAAATACGAAAGTAACTCTGTCTGTCTGTCTTTCCATCACACTAAAACTACTAAACCTATTAGAACGAAATTTGGTACAAAGATAGTCTGTTTGGTATACTGGCCTGTGGAAGGATATAGACTACTTTTTTTTAAATCACTAAAAGGTTGCGCGAGGGGTTGAAACTATTTTGGCGGGCCTGCGGACGATTGCTTCGTGCGTCCTCAGCAGGTCCGCCCCCCGAAAGGGTGCGCGACGGAACACCGGTGGGCTTTAGTCGGTAGTGGCCGGTTTTAGGCGAGTCCGACATAACCGCCCCCTTCTCCCCCGAGGAGGACGCGGTATCCGTAAGAGGATTTCCCCCCGTCATAAAAAAGGGGTTGAAACTATTTATTATTTAATGCTTTCACGGCCGAATCGCTGAACCGATTGTAATGAAATTTGGTACACAGATGGTCTAGAGCCTGAAATAAAACATGGGCTACTTTTGAACTGGAAAGAATAACGGGGGATGAGAGGATGGGGAGGCAGCTTATATGAAAGTCCACGCGGACGGAGTCGCGGGCAACAGCTAGTAGGCTGTAGGATATATGATCGTATCCAACCTAAATAGTATATTCTTTGCAAGGATATAAACAAAAATATCACACATATTGGATCCGCGTTATTATTATCTCTTCTTTACTTATTACTAATTATAAATTATGTTTTTACTCTGAAGGAGCTTTCTGTTGGTAATGAATATTTGGGTCTAACTAGAAATCTTTATATTTTTATTATATAAGTGTCTATATGACTACAGTGAGTCTTTTTAGTGGCCCACAGTTATCTGGCGTAAAACATTTAAACCAAGTCTATAGTAACCGTCAAAAATGTTTAGCGATTGACGAGAATAGCTGCGCATCGGTAGAATCGCGCTCGTTGGTGCGAGAAAGACAACACGAGAGGGACAACCAATCAACGCTCGCGCACCCGACGATCACGCGCCTCGCGCGCCGCACCGCTACCTCGATACTTTATTTTTGACTTCTGCGCAGGTTTCGTTCACCGCTAAAGGTAATTGACGGTTACTATACCCCCTTTTATAAAAAAAAATTAAAAACGCGTGCGTCTTATGGTTTCACAGTTCGTGCATGGTTTAGCCTTATTCATCAGCAACATTTGTGTAGGTTAAGAAATAAATCAAACATTAACATTTTAATTTTCATTATGTGGCATTAAAGTAATACATACATAATACAATTATAAAAGTAAAACTTATAAGCTGACATAAAATGATCATTTATGTATGTAACAAAGTGCAATAGGTATTAAAAATTCATTTCAGACAATAAAAAAAGGAAATCTGTTTATAACTGGTCCTTAAAACATCAATTTAAAAGTTAAAACAGGAAGTATAATTATATTAACATTGCATAATATTATATCCTACATAATCTCGTAATATATAATTTGCCATGTGTGTAAAAAAATACAAATCTGAATTCATCAGTGTTGCTAGCTGCCAAGTAAGAATATTATTACTTCGATAGTTTATGTTCTAGTTGATCAGCAATAGCTTGCAAGAAGTCTTCTGTATGTAAAAACATTCCTTCTTTAGTATTTGCTAAGCCATGAATGCATATCACCAAGTCTTTTGTCATCTTGCCGCTATCGATGCACTCAACACACGCCTGCAAGTGATAACAAAATTGAAAAATCGTTATATTGTTAATTAACCTAATGACATTGACTTGGATCCGCCAAGTAATTGCTATTATCGTTAAACAAATCTCCATTAATAAATATACCAATATGATTATCATAATAAAATATGTATTCAAAAATAGCAATGCAGATAAAAATTACGTAATTATAATAACAATGCCGTCATAATGCGGCATAATACATTGTTATGCATATGTACCACCAAACTGATATTTTCTATTTATAAACTTCAATTCGAATCTATGCTGAATTGACCTAGTTTTAATCGAAGCATAAATGAGTATAAATTAAACAAAATTTTGTTTTTTATGGAGGACGAATGAGGACTCTCTCTGCCCATAAATTTGTATGTCAACATAATAAAGGGTGTGAAATATATTAGAATTTACTTTCATATTTCTACGTCTGTTCTATTTTTGCGTATATGTAAGTATATAGGTTACTGATCCATACTAACCTCTTCAAGAGCAACAGCGAAGCGCTCCAGCTCTGGGGTGTTATCGAGCTTGGCGCGGTGCACCAGCCCCCTAGTCCAGGCGTAGATGGATGCAACAGGGTTGGTGGAAGTGGGTTTCCCCTGCTGGTGCATGCGGTAGTGGCGCGTGACGGTGCCGTGCGCGGCTTCCGACTCCACGGTGCGGCCGTCCGGGCACATCAGTACTGACGTCATCATTCCCAGGGACCCGTAGCCCTAAGAAATATAATAGATATTATTACATTCCTCATTCTTTATTTTTAATGAGCTTTTTCATCAAAAACTTATTCGACATAATGTTGAAATTGTTTCTGACAAACAGACACTATTATACTCATTGTATCGTTAATAAAAAAATAACTTTGAAAAGATTTGTTAGTGGTCAGTTTTCGATTTTGAGTTCAGAGACGCTATTTGGAGTTATGTTGAGAATGGCATTGTCTAAAAAATATATTTTTTGAGAAGTCCTAATTTTCTTTCAACACTGATCTATCGTTGCCAACGTGAAGTTATTGGCAAACCTATATGCGTAGAATTATTAAACGCGGTGGAAATTGTATTAAAGTAAATAATAGATAAATAATGAACCTGCGCAACCACATCAGACTGCACATCTCCGTCGTAGTTCTTGCAGGCCCACACGAATCCACCTGACCCTTTGATCGCCTGAGCAACCATATCGTCAATCAGACGATGTTCATACCATATTTTTGCATCCTCAAATTGTTTCCTATAATCACTGTAAGAATAATAGTATTTTTAAAGTTCGTGTAACAAAATATTATATGTCCATAATAAAAATAATTGAACAGGCAATCAAGCAAGTGTCCAACCTCTCATAAATTTCTTGGAAAATGTCTTTAAAGCGACCATCATAACGCTTAAGAATTGTATTTTTTGTTGACAAGTACAGAGGCCATTTCTTTTGTAAAGCTACCTGTAAATATAATAATTAATTATTAATTATTAAAATATACAATTATAAATATAAACGATACATTATAGTATTTTATTTTCCTTGATTAATAAATTCTTTAAGTAAAATACAGAATTATAATATAATTGTTTTTATCTCGATCTTTCATCGTGCATTAAAAAGATAACGTTAAATATTGACTGAAGTACAAACAGCGTGGTATTTTCCTGTTTACCTTTATCTTAATGTAAATATTCAACACGTATTTTTACCTGAAAACTGGAATGAGCGAACGACCGAATAGATTCGTCAGTGTTGTACATTCCCATGGCCACGCCGGGAACTTTGAAATCGAACAGAAGGTGCCTATTAACTGTACCGTCTTCACCGGTATAAACTAGTTCTACCTAAATAAAATAAATAAAAAACGTCATACTTAAATATTTTTCGTATGAATTTAATATTCAGCTTCATATCAACCTGGCTAACATGTAAAGTTTATTTGTAAGCTATGTGTACGTACTATGCTCCTATATATTATAGCTAAAACGTGTGAGGTTATCGGCTATAATACAGCACAGTCAGTACACATAATATGCACTATTAACCATTAGCGTAGAACCTATTACGTATATAAATATTACACACGTGTTAATGAATTCTGATACGTATTAGATAGACTTGTTAGCGACGTATTACCTTTCCAGGTTTCGGTACAACGAAGTCTTGGGCCTTATACTGGTCTCCATGAGCGTGGCGACCGATTACAATACCCTGAGTCCAGCCAGGAACTACTCTTGGTATACTCTTGCACAAGATTGGTTCACGAAATACGGTACCTCCCAAAATGTTACGAATAGTACCGTTTGGACTCAACCACATCTTCTTTAATTTAAACTCTAAAAAATACATATAACTTTTATGGTAGGATGAATTCCGTGAAGTATTATTATTCACTTAAATATTTAAAAGCAATAGGTCGTTGACCTCCTTTTTGTACTAGCAGACATTAATTGAATACAAGCCAAAAATTAAATAATTGTTCTTTTCTCTCTCCTGTTTCTAGTAATAACATTCCTAACCTAATTCTAATTGCAATTTGTTCGTATTCTAAATTAACCAATTTTACAACTTAAAAAAGTTAAAATATCTAGATTTAAAGGAATAAAAATCTTGTAAGTAAAATATAAAAAAGATAACCTTCGACCCTCTGTTCATCGGGTGTAATAGTAGCGCATTTGATACCAACATTATGTTTGAGAATCGCGTGCGCAGCATCGATTGTCACTTGATCATTAGTCGCATCACGATGCGGCAGCCCCAGGTCGTAGTATAGGCACTCGAGCTAAAAGTGTCAGTGAACTTGACCATCTTGTTTATCAGGCTTACTCAATATGAATAAAATTTAAAGTATAAAAAATAAGAGCGGGCTTATCACCGGTTCTCTCGATTACGAGGTCCCCGGGTTAATTTGTGTAACTCTTTGGTTCCTCATATTAAATTATATTTGGGTCGGTCGACTTTAAAGAAATTAACCCTTGACTCGGAAATTAGAAAGAGTGTACGAACATATTCTAATGCTTATAAACGTTTCGTAGTGATCACTTTTAGGGATTCGTTTTTTACTAGCCGAGATCCCGTATTATGTAGAAAACTAGGTAAAATTGTATAATTATCTACACGCATTAAATCGCATTTTATGTATAAGTGCTAAATGCATATCCATATAATATATTATATCAACAGCATACCTACTCTATAAATACTATCTCAAACATTGCCCCAGTAAACTATTGATAAGCGAGCATTATAATTTGATAAGGTAGTATTAGGTTCCCGCGTTTATAGTGGAATTACTCATAGAGATAAAATATTTTACAAAAAAACAAACAATGTAATTTTTTGCGGTACAAACTTTCATCATATCACAGTTTTTATTTAAATTGTGATGAGGAGCTATATCAAAATAAAAATCCATATTACAAGTAGAACATATCGAAATTGCAATCGCAAACCAGTTTAGTTCTCAGCAAGATATTTTTAAAGAAAACACGTTTGCAATTCCTGTCGTAAAACGGTAAAACTGTTATATGGCTACATTATACCGATATACGAGGTACGACGTACCTAAATTTGTGCGATCGTCCTCATAAAGCTATTACTTTGGCTCTTGAATTGCAAAAAATATTTTTAACGTTCATTTATAGTTTCATTAGTTCATTTATAACATCTCGCTGCAACCAATTACAGAGAAGTAGTAGTAAAAAACATTACAAAGACGGGAAAAATTATTCGCATTTATGGGCTTTCGTTGTGTGAATGACTCCTCTTCCAATAATCTCAAAAAGTCCGCATATATCTATCTTCTAAGACTGTCTCACAAAATCCTTTTTTATGCTAATAAATTTTTATCGTACCAGAAAATAAACTAAAAATATAATTTACGCAAAGTACCTTCTTATTAAATATTCATGTTAACCTCAAATAAAATTAACTTATTCCTCCCTAAACTAAGGAGAAAGGTTAATTTATAATATATTAATTTATAATTCTTAACTTATTGTCAATATAATAAGTTCATCTTAGAGTTTGGAAAAAAAAATCACACAATATTATGTTTGTTGTATGTAAGTAACTTTTTAAATGACTTCAAAAAGGAGGTTTCTCAATTTGACCGTATACATGTTTTATATAAATAGCCAAGCCAATTGGACAGTCCAATTAGTTTTTATTATCTTCAATAAAAGCTGCAATAGGATAGGTTATTGTACTATGATATTGAACAAAGAGCACATATTTGGTTTTTAAAACTAAATAAAAGATAATAATGATATATTAATTACTTTAACACTATGAACTCAAAACAATAAATGTTGGTAGAGTTCAATGTATCTAGCTGTTTTTCTTCCAAATTGTCATTAAAAACAATATGAATGTAATCATAACATAATGTACAACATATTTAAATCAGTCTGCATAAGGACAGTTCATAACTATTTTTTAGCACAAATGCTTCAAATTCAATAGCAAAATTTAAATGAGCAACTGTGTAAATAAATTAAAATATTAACAAAATATGCATATGGATAAGTACATGTATCAGTTGGTTCATTTTCAAAATTAATTAAAACAAAATAGATCTACTTACTTTGACATAAGGAAATATAAGTTTTTCCTTTATCTTTTCCCAAATGATGCGGGTCATTTCATCACCATCCATCTCCACCACTGGCTTTGAAGCCACAACTCTCTTCGCTGATCCATCTGTTTTACGGACATAGGTACCGGTGAACAAATAATTATTAACAGTTAATAAATAATAATTTAATACAGTTATATAAAAAACTAGCTGACCCGTCCCCACTTCGTTGGGCATAATGTTTTCCTTTTCGGTTTTTTTCTGCCTATGACACTCAGCAATAATGTGGTGAAAGAATTTTTAAAATCGGTTCAGTAGATCCCGAGATTACGCCTTACAATTTAACAAACACACAAACTTTACTTCTTTATAATATTAGTATAGATTAAAGAATCACACAAAAAAAAGTGTCTCTTAACATATTGTTTAAGTTCCATATCAGATCATTATTTCTTTCAGGAAACAAATTGATTGTTTGTTAATCAAATGCATTGGAGCAATTTAGTGTCACTTGTTTATCAGACATTTCAACTCTCAATAGAAATCTTTTATATTGTGTCATGAGTGTCCAATTAATTACTCAATTTTTGAGGTTGGACAAAGTGACAAATGATCTGAATAACATCACTGAACACTGGACATTGGCTTATTTTAGCCATTAAAAAAAAAACTTTACTACTTACAGTTCCTGCTGTAATGAGCGACTTGATCCGACAACAATTTAAAAACTTTCCTTGTATTATTAACAGCCATAGTCGGTATTAGTATTACAATAATATATTTTTCTAATGAATTGAATTAATTATATAACCAAATAAATAGCAAAAGCTAAGGTACTATCTAATCAGACTTTTTTCATGTGCGATCCTCTGTGCAATGAACGAGAGTCGAGAGTCGAGACTCACTTTTTAACGTTCGTGTATGCCTACTTTATTTACATGTTCAGACTTCAGAACAGTGTGTTAAACTATCAAAGAATACATTAATACACAGACATTCCAATATGAATTTTGAATTTGGTCTTTGTAAAAAATTATAAACAGTAAATTTGAAGCTCAGCGTTTGTCGTGTATTAACTCGTATAGAAAATAAATATTTAACTTTACATTTTAAGTCAAATCTGAGGAAGGTATTTGCAAAAATAAAATAATTTAGTTTCTTAATACAGGATGATTGTGGTACGATAAAAAGTAAGGGTCTAATGAGATTAAGATTATAGACCCGTTACTTGTGAAGATAACATCTAATAAGAATACAATTTACAATACGAAATAGTTATACTGAATACAGTAAAAAAAACATCTTTCACTGTAGCTTTTTTTACATTTTTTTTAAATTGAGTTTCTAGTCACTACACACGCTGTGTGCTAAACTGATTTATGGTCAATATCTGTAAGCCATCGCAAGTTCAAACTGCCGAGTAAGGTGGAAAATATTTAAACACATGTAAAAAATAAAAATATGTTATGATTAAGAAGTTCATTTCTAGTTACGTTAAATAATCTTTGATGAAATGAGAGCGACGAACGGCGCGACGCCCACCAAGTTGCGCCCGTGGCCCGTGCAGATACCGGCCGGTCGTGCAGCCGGCAACGAGTTCGAAAATACTATTTTTTCCACAACTTGATTCTTAAACTGATCGTTCTGTGTAAGTTCTGTATTAGTGTCGAGTTAAAGAATTATTCAAGCCCAAATCGAAAAGTTCATGATAACGACTTAACGCGTTTTAACCGGTGGTGACCATATGTTTCGGTTTACACTCCACTAATTGGGTACGTAATTGTTGTAAACATATTCAACTCTCTTTTTATTTGAATTAGGTAAGTAGGTATAAAATTATTGTTCCTTTAATTGTGGCAAATTAAAATCATATTAATAGCTTTTGTTTGCGTTCACGCTCCTACTTACTAATGGACAACACGTAAACGAGATATTTTGAAATAACTAATTCGTTATTCGAGCTTATCGCAGTTAATCTTAAGTTTTTGTTAGTTTTATGTTAATAACACGTTTCATTCATATTATATATTTTTTAATAATTAATTCGTAATTTTCAAGTAAATTCATTAGCGGGTTGCAAGGAGGAGTTCAATTAGAGATTGTTTGTTGTTTTTGTTTGTCTACTTAATAATTATATTATATCAATATATCTTACCGCATTTTTTTTGCATGATTTTTTTTTATTATTTTTATAAAGAAACAATATTTTTGGAGAATTTTTGAAAAATTATGGCTTTTCCACACTTGGTTAAAATTGGGTTATTGCTTTGGCCTGCTAAAGTATAGTTATTAATTTAAGTTTAACAAGTAGGATAAGTTATAAATTTCAATTTAAAAAAACTGAGTAAAATACATGTAAAAAAATGTAGTGTTGGTAAATCATAAATCTAAAATATTTTAAGACGCCGTATAATATCGTGAGTTAGCCTTACTTTATTGTTGAGTTTTTTGCGTATAGTTTATACCAAGGAGTATACTGGACTGGTTTATACCTACTGTATACGCTTGTCAATTGTCATCCATGATCCATCCATTTGACTGTTAATAGTTTATTCATAATTGACAATAATTGTCATTTTCATTTTAATTTTAAATGACGCTGCGTCGCTAGCCACGCATTCAAAATTCAAATTTTTGTTTCAGTTAGTGATTTCGCGTGTCGATTTAATTTTTGTTTTGTACCTACTCTACATCAGCTATGGATGTTGCTAAGCTTTACGAAAATGGCGTTCGAATACTTGAACATTTTAAATACTTTAATAAAAAAATAAAGGACTCGAGCTTTCCATGCATAACCTAATGTATGATTTATAAACTTATTGTATGGATAAAGTATCTATAGATAAATTTATTTGTCTTTTTTTTTGCTTCAATTCAGGTATAAATATGTGTGGCTGTTTACGAATATTACGTATTGGCAAACCAATACCGCGGTCATGGAAGAATCGGCTATTCAGTACATCTTCAACACCTCAGGTCGAAGGAATTCCGTACACAAAACTGAGTGTTGGCGTACCAAAAGAAATATGGGATAATGAACGAAGGTAATGCTATGTTCGCAGAGCCCCCCATAAATCTGGACTAATTGGGTTGTCTAGACAGTGTGGGCATTGGGCAATACAATTTTAACTATATTTATTTATGTATAAACTCACTGATAATGTCACTAGTGTTTAATGTACATTTTAGGTTTTGTGTGTTTTTTAAATTTTCATTTCATGCTCAGTAAACTTTTGTTCAATGTTATTTAACATCAATAAGTGCTTACAATGTAGCATACAATTATTTATCTGCATTTATTTCAAACACATTTTCAGAGTTGCCCTTGTTCCTGCCATTGTAAATAAATTAGTTAAGAAAGGTTTCACTGTGAACATAGAAGAAAATGCGGGAGTCTTAGCTAATTTCCCAAACAAGACTTATGAAGAAGCTGGTGCTAAAGTGACAAGCTTAAAAGACACTTTTCAATCTGGTACTTAAGATATACATCTTACAGAACACTTATAAATGAACTATATGCTATGATTTATTTGTATATATAAACATGTAGAAAATAATATTTTTCTGTCTTTTAGATATAATCCTCAAAGTTCGTCCTGTGACTGACGCTGAGGTAGCAAATGTTAGGAATGATGGGACTCTAATATCATTTTTATATCCAGCACAAAATCAAGAGTTAATTCAAAAGCTAGCAGCTAGAAAAGTGAATGCATTTGGTAAATAAGTTATATTAGTTTGACTTTTATTCTATACATTTTCTCTTCATAGCATATTTTACCACATTTGTTTTTTTCAGCAATGGATTGTATCCCACGGATTAGTCGGGCACAAGTGTTTGATGCATTAAGCTCAATGGCTAATGTGGCCGGGTACAGAGCTGTTATTGAAGCTTCTGCACACTTTCCAAGATTTTTCTCAGGTAACCAATTTACATACTTATAAAAATAACTTTTAAAACAATGGTTAATTTAAGTAAAGAATTGTTATTACTAAAGTATGTTTGAAATGTTTTAATTGTGTTGCTACTGCAATGTATATAATTACATAATGTTGATAAAAAATGGGTGTGTACGTTGTCAAGGCTGTCTGATAGCATTGCAAATCCAATTTTTGATCCAAAACTTAAAAGTTGTTTTTTAAGAACTCGTAAAACCAGTTATTTGAATTTCAAGTATATGTTTGTAAATTTTTTTCATTAATTTGATTATACTTTTTTTACATGGGAACGGAATATATTGATAAATAAAGCTGAAGAGTTTGTTGAACATTCTAATCTCAGGAATTACTGGTTCATATTGATAATTTTTTTAGTGTTTGTTATTTCTGTTATTCAGGAGATTTAGGCTTTATAACATCACGCTGTAACTAATAGGAGCTAAAACATCTGTGAAAAAAGTTGCAAAAATGGGGAAAATTATATATAATATTATATATTACTGGGCTTCTTTTGCGTGCGCTGCATGCCTTATTAAATGATAAATACAAGTGTTTTTATCATTTAAGGGCAACAAGCACTTATCCTTAAACAAATTTTACTGACTCTATTAATATTTTTTGTGTATAGGTCAAATGACAGCAGCGGGTAGAGTTCCTCCTTGTAGGGTGCTAGTTGTGGGAGGGGGCGTGGCCGGGCTGGCGGCGGCTGCGCAGGCGCGCTGCATGGGCGCGGCCGTGCGAGCCTTCGACACGCGCCCCGCTGTCCGCGAACAGATTGAGAGTCTCGGGGCACAATTCATTACTATGGATGTGAAGGTAAATCTACTTGATAAATATAATAGATTTATTTAACACTTTATTCACATACACTTAAACAGCAACGTAACAGAAAATAACAAAAAAAATGCAATCGGGGGCTTTATTGCTTGCCAGCTATTTCTTCTAAGTAACCTTTAATTAAATAAACAGTACAATTTATTTAGTGTAGTTCCAAATAATTGTTGCCCTATAGTACTATATTATATTGATTGGTCTTATAGTACAAGGCTAGCAATCCTGGAGGTCTTTACTAAAGATAAAAAGTTATGAAAAAGTTGCTGTGCCACCCCAGTTGTGAAAGAGGAGAAATATTTATTTATTTATAACTCTACATGTAAAGGATATAAACATACACATTAATATTATGTACATCATTGACATAAATTTACTATTAAATATTTCACCTAACATTATTATAACACTAATACACTGATGAAGGCTTAAAATTAATATATATTCCAAATTAGTAAACATTGTTTTAAATTCAAAATAAAATTATAACAATCAAGGTCTATATTATAAATATTTAAAATATTTTTGCAGATAATATAAAGGTGGCAGTAATAGGTCAATGTTTTAAAATAATATGTAACTGGTTAATACAAGACAAAACTGTATCATGTTATCTGAATATTATGTAAGAGTAAAACTACATTTTATTTGAGCTTTATTATCTCAGTTTTTTAGGGTTCAGAAATTTACATCTCGGAACCCACATTGTTTCATCACAGAACATCAACAAAATGCTTAAGTAAATTATAAAATAAATAATTTTTTCGCATCTAGTGTGTAGAATCATTAGATAGGTCTTTTAAAACATTATCTTGACATTACAATTTTTTAAATTAATCTATTTGTTTGCAGAAATACAAAATTTGTATTGCTCCTTCTTTAAAAAGTTATTGGCTAGCTCATAAATATTCACTTAATTTTTATTTAAAGTGGCTAAGTTATTCTGGAGTTATAGAGGCGTTACTTGAAAATTAATTTAATTGAAAAACTTAAATAAAGCATATATACGGTCGAATTGAGAATCCTCCCCCCTTTTACAGTCGGTTAAAAACAACAAAGACAAAATGCTTTATTTATCACATCTCATTCTATGCCCACGTCACTTGCACGCCACTTGGCTAATTATTTCAATCTTAAAAATTTATATGGACGCAAGTGAGTTGTGAAAATTTGCTTAAAATATAATAAAACCTATCCTGTAGACTTGTATGGATGTTAAACTCTTACTAAATACATGACCTTATTATAAATGAGATCAATTATAATCCATTGATAAATATTAGTTGAATGATCAAGGCACGCTAGTAGTACATGAATCTTGAATGTGGTTAAAGTATCGTGTTATGGCTGTGTGTATTTATCACATAATACATTACTTATATCATTTCAGTAATATTATAGTTAGCGGCACTAATACTGTACGTATATGTGCATAAGATAACCTTCCTGGAATAAAGCAACGTATAAATCATAATTTCGCGTTTAAAAAAAATAAAAATTGAGTGTACTTTGAATATAGTATCCATCTCATACATGGTATATAATTTATTGAAATTTGGAAGCTAATGCAATAGGTTCCTCAAAACATTAGCCTTTACAAAGAAATCTTTAATATCCTTCAATCACTACTTAATGTCATAAAGTTTTAAAGTTAGTCTGTTTATATTTACAACAATAATGTAACAATTTGTTTGCTAGGTGCATTAGATCATAGATCATTATCAAGGCTATCTTTATTGAATATTATTTATTTTAGGCATTAACAATGTTTTTTGTTTGGTATCATTTTCTAATTGTTTATACCGCCGATATCGTAAAATCTACTATCGCATTTTATTATCTTCTGTTTAATTACATTGTTGGCGTATATTTATCGCATAAACACGTACTAGCCTAAATTTTATAACTTATTTACTTACGTTCAAAATAATAATTATTATTTTTACAAGGAAAATTAATGCACATATTAATGTCTTAGGTACAGAATTCTCAAAGACTATTTCGATTAGTACTTGCTAGTTTATTTTGATATTAAATAATTATTGATAAAATCAGGTATATTCTTTTTTCTTTTGCGATAGTGATATCCTATATGAAATTTCAATCCAATCTAACCCCTTATCAATTTTTATACCAATAAAACCTTTGTCATCTTTATAAGCATCCATATAATTTCATCATCAGTATAAGCCTTGTTTTAAGCTACTTATAGCGCGAAAGCTTACCAGACAGGCAGGGCTATCTTTGTATGAGGTGCATGTTACTTGTAGATTAAATATGTACATTTAACAAAATTACATTTACTTGCAGGAAGAAGGCGCAGGTGAGGGCGGTTACGCTAAAGAAATGAGTGAGGCATTTTTGAAGGCTGAGAGAGCATTGCTCGGTAAAGAAGCTAGAACATCCGATGTCGTAATTTCGACAGCCCTTATACCTGGAAAGCCAGCGCCTTTGTTAATTTTGGAGGTATAATCTTATGAATATTATACATATTTGTCAAAGAAAAGATCCCAACAAATACAATTGTCATATTTTTTTAAAAATTTACTGATATAGGATGCAGTACGTGATATGGCACCTGGAAGTGTAATAGTTGATTTGGCAGCAGAAATGGGAGGCAATGTGGAAACTACGAAGAAGGGAGAAATTATAAAAGTGCATGACGTCACACACATTGGTCTCACAGACCTACCCAGTAGAATGCCAGCTCATGCGTCCACATTATATGCAAATAATATTTCAGCGTTCTTATTTAGTTTAGGTAAGAATGTACTGTTTTAATATACATATATTATATGCTACTTTATTTTATATATAAAACTTAAAGGTACAATATGAATATTAAATTACCATAATAGAGAGACTGCAATACTATATATTTTTAATATTTAATATTGCAGGAAACAGTGACCACTTCCATATAAACCTTGAAGACGAAGTGACTAGAGGGGCTATTGTACTTAAAGCGGGGCAACTGCTGTGGCCACCGCCACCGCCCGCCGCTGCGCCCGCGCAGGCTGCACCCAAAGTCACGGCTGTAGCCAAACCCGAACCACCAAATCCTTTTAATGAAACTATGAAAGATGCTTTCCTATATTCTACAGGTACATAAAAAAATTACCAACAGTAGGCTTTAACTAAAATCTAAGATGTTTCTAGTAACTGATTCATGATTTCTATTGCATATATTTTTAGCTACGTTTTCAATAACACCTTGTAATACAAATATGGATGTTTATTAAGATATTGTTTATTTTATGCAGGATTGGCCAGTTTAATTGGATTGGGAGTGGCTTCTCCAAATCCAGCATTCACAACAATGACTACTACATTAGCATTATCAGGTGACTATTAACTATTATATCAAATTCAATATCAAAATGTAGAAAAAAAATGTATATAAATATTTAAGCACATATTAATGCTGTAAGTTTCTTCCTTCTAATAATGTGGGTTTTAATAGGTGTTGTGGGTTACCACACTGTATGGGGCGTAGTACCAGCTTTACACTCCCCACTGATGTCAGTTACAAATGCTGTGTCTGGTATCACTGCTGTGGGAGGGTTGCTCTTAATGGGCGGCGGATATGTCCCTGAAACACCAGTGCAGGTAATAGATAATATACTACCCATATACTGAATAGTTAATTAAATAAAAAGAGAATAGAGTCAATGTCAATAAGTTTCCTAAATACAATCTGATTCATTTTTTCACAGTGGTTAGCAAGTACTGCAGCACTCATATCATTTGTTAATGTGTTTGGTGGATTTATGGTGACTCAGCGAATGTTGGACATGTTTAAAAGGTAATATATAAAACAAATATTTTTTTTTAATAACTACATGCAATCTGTTAGTCTTTTAGAACTAGTCATAATGACATTAATATGCTGCTTCCATATACCTACAACTTAACACTACTTTATGTTTGTAGGCCAGGTGATCCACCAGAGTATGGGTACTTATATGGTATTCCAGCTGCAGCATTACTCGGTGGTTATATCACTACTGCCATGCAGGTAATTTACTTGCATATTGTGTTCTTATATAAAGTTGATACTGATATCTATACATATAATAAAAACGTAACGAGTCCCTGTCTGTACATGGAAGATACATGAGAAAAAATATTACAGGAGACCTTTATTAACGCAATAGAACCCAAAACAATGATTTTTGGAATTTTTGTC
>DWAJ01001288.1:0-23488 GCA_018238005.1 Eurema mandarina | reverse complement strand
TAAAACTAGGCAACCGATTCTCATACGGTTTTTTAATAGATACACGGCCAAATTGAATTTAAGCACGCCTTAAGTCTCGTAATTTTGACAGAATTGTATGGCGAACTGTCAAATCGGACCGGTTTAAGTTGCACTTAAATTTAAGTTGCGTTACAGTATTCGGGCAAGAGTTATTTTAGAGGAAGGTTTATGGATGATACATACATATTATATGCGAGCGAAGCCGGGGCGGTCAAACGTCGCTAGTATAATATAAGGTTCAAGTATAAAACGTGTTTCCTATAAACACTCTTATTCAAATAAAGTGGTTGGGTCCGGTTCTGTCAACATAATATAAAATCGGATACAAATGCTTTTATCAATATTTATATGGCTATTTACAAAGATAACAATAGAACGTAATTACTGTTCAAATATTTGGGTTTAACAAGTTATTAGCATTCATGTATCGACTTCCCGGCTTGTTTTTGGTTTTACTCGGTTTTAGATCGTTTGGCTTTTGGCTTAAATAAAAAAATAAAAAAGAAGTACTACTTCCTTTCCCTAGCTCTATAGTTTAGATTATACGAAACTATATGTAACAAATGTCATGAAAATAGGTTCAGTACTTGGCATTAAAGCATAACAGATAAACTGACGGTGATGCTTATTATGTTATAGCTATACTTATTATTTATTTATTTTATTTATATTTATTTCTTCGGAAAACAAACAGTCATAATTACATCGATTGCAAACAAAAAGAAATCTTAAGGGGACCATTTAAAACGTTTTCGCATTATAACAATATACTTATTATAAGTCAAAGTCTTTTCGCTTTCACCGAAATCAATACTGTTTTATGCAGAATTTTATTAAAATATTTTTAGTGGTATCGACGTACAGAGTAACAGGCAGATAGATTTTAAGAACATCTATTATTATACTAAAGTACTACTCTATTATTATATAAAAAGCAGAGATAAGTTCAAGTAACGAACAAGTCGTTTATTTGTTATTTGTTTTTTCATTTTGGATATCAAAGCAGCGTTAATTGAACATTAAATAATGACTACTTTAATCAAACAAACATATTGTATAATTATGTTGTTTGTAGTACCATTTGTTCGCATTAATTCGGCTCTCAATTATAATTATCCTTACAAAATAAATCGAATAATAGGAGCGTTCGAGAAGTCGTTAATTGTTAATTAATTAAATGATTGACGTTCAAATCTCTATTATTGAAATTGGATGATTCAAGGATTTGATAATATAGGTATAAACCTAATGTATATTATAATATGTATTCAGTTTAGAACCAAACTAGATATACAGTGCAATCGATCGATTTTTATAAAATTTTATAACCTTAAAGGTTATAAATAAATATTGAGACTCAGGTTTTATTGTTTAAAATATATATCTAACTTATTCTCATCTTTATAGTTTTATTTTAAATATAATATTGTTTGTGATTGATGTTCTGATAATCTGAACAAATCTATAATTCCCTTCCCATTTTCTTAGTTTTAGCTAACTTAACTATATATTAAGTCAATAAAATGAATAGCGTTCCTGTCCCAAATAACGTGGCTTTTTATTTGCTATTTTTTTACTGCCCTAAAAACTCACGAACGCTTCACCTACAAGAAGTAAATTATTAGCTATTTATATAATCGTACAATTTTGTGTCATTTATGTTAAGTCAGGACATTTTGTAGCTTTTTATTTAATTATGATTATATATCATTTCGATTTATAAAATTACAATCCATTACCGTTAATATAGTGTTGTATAATGACTTCAAAGGGTGTAATTTTAAAGGTAGTCATTAAGATAACGATATCGAATCAAGTGTAATGCTACAAAAGCTCTTGAGGACGGAAAACGTTGTCAATTTACCTTTGAATTGATATGATTCAAGATGGATATAAGAGATATGCGTAAATAGATATTTGACAAACAATTTCGTTTAATAGGTCGTGTTTATTTTAATAAAATGACTCGTTGACCTAGTTACCATTGATGTATTTTTATAGAAATCGAAGCTGACTGATGTGGGTCAAATATAATCGTACTATTTATCGTAACTTATTATATTAACAGGCAGGAAATGGACATAAAGTGACTTGGTCTTATATGTAAAGCTATTCTCATAAATACACATGAAACTACTTATTGAATAGTTGTCCCATTTTGTCCCTTCCCCAAATGCCGAAATATTTACGTCTGCATAAAAGTATTTTATTTGCCGTCTACTTTTAGATATGAGTGAGTCATATAGAGGTCCGTAAGACGTTAAGAGCGAAAGTTACGAAGATGGCCGCTAACATTGCCCTCCGACAACTTGTTGTGAGACTGGTTGACCAACTCGTCCTCAGATTTCAATAAAAATATGTACCTCTTTTAATTTAATAAAAGGTAAAAGATGTTTCCGCTGAAACTTACTATCCATTGTACTGAATAAAATGTTATCTCGAAACTGAAATAACCCCATTTTTGTAATGGAAGCTCCATTACGTTCTGGTTGAAAATATTATTGTTAAAACAACTGTAAGTTAACGCTTATGTAATTATCTGTAGATAAGTACTTCGCCATGTTTACGCACTTAAGGCCCAGGTAACGAGTTCGAAGATGAACATTAAAATATTTCACATAAAATCGTGAGGTTCGCGAGTACACGGTCGATGTAAACAAACTTTATCGCTGACAAAAGACAAATAAAAACGTGCACTAAAACGGAATTGTTTTCGACGGGATAAAATGAATCTGCGGGAAGTGGGGTGGCCATCCTTTATAGATTTGTAAGAGCTCTCCCTTGCCCAATGTTGACTTAGTTTTTGTTATAGTGGGAATGGCAAATAAACCGTATGATTTTTAAAGCGTTAAGATATAATAATGGTATGTTGGACACGATTGTATCTGTAAATATGACTTTAATTTTATACATGATAAGGAGCTGCTAAAATTGTAAGCACTACTTATCTGTTTAGTATAACTGATATTTAAATTCTAACCCTTTAAATTAGGTAGATTTGCAATTCAATATACTTAAATAAAAATTTCTAACCATGGAATAAGTTCATTATGTTAATTAAAAAAATCAATTAAAAAAATTTATAGTAACAAAACGTACATCCTGAATTGATAGGATATCAACAGTAACGCGATGTATGCGAATCGATGTGTCATTACGATCAGAAAACACTTTTATTGTTCTGCCGAGTGCCAGGTTTATAATGTATACATGTTAGGTATATACTGAACAAAAAACTATGTCACGACTTAATTTGAATCGCACAATTCGAGTATTGCTTTTGTGACGTTTTTATTAGCAAGCCTATTTTTATTTCAAGCCGTTATTTAGTTTCACTTGTATGGTGTTTGTGTTATTGTATCCTGTGGAAGTTTACGTATTTGACCTATTTGGTAAAGCTTTTCTTATTTTTAATCATGTACTATGGTACAAAAGCTTTACCATTTTATGGTCATAACCATGTATATATAAAAAGTATGATCTGTGTAATATTTTGACTCTCTAAATATTATTTTAGTTTCGGCTTGTAAGGTTTGATTCTACAACGTAATTTTGAAAAATAGCATTATCTTTTTTTATTTCAGTTTGCGTGTAAATGCGTCCGATGAAGCGATTTAACAATAAGTTATAACAATTTACATAATACAACTCAGTATGTAATTCAAAATAAGTTTTCAAATAAATAGAAAACTTCTACATACGGAAGCTCAATAAAATATAAGCACAACAAATCGCTGGATCGATAGACCAACCGGTGGGAAGATCAGTCGGCCAACGGATCGCACTGACACTGTGACCTATTTCCGAAACGGGGCGCCCGTGTTCCGCATTCAGATACTATCTCTGTTAAAATTTTTATGAAAGAACACGCCGGGGACAATGCACGTCGATAAACTAACGTCGACGGTTACTGTTATTTGGTTAGCTTCTGGATGAAATACGTTGTAGTCGACAGAATTGTTCCATTATTAATCCACCGTAAACCTACGATTATAAACTTGATTTGTTTTGTAGGTATTAAATAAAGGAGATTATATTACATTGTTATAACTTTTAAGAGCTTTGTTACAACTGTTTTGTTGTTCCTGAACTTTATTTACATTGTACGATATTGAAATGTTATGTTATGGAAAATACGATTATTATTTTCTCAATCCACCGTCATATTGAATTTCACTTAAAGTATAGGTAAAGCAACTAAGAAAGATGCCTTTTTTTAAGTTAGAATAAGACCGTTTTTTAAGTACTACACTGTCTTTGTGCACCTCCAAACACAAGTTATAGCCATTTTTAATTTTTAACGTTGAATATTGAGAACATTTGTATGCAGCAATGTCGACAATAATCAAAAAGTATTACTCTAGCAAGATGTCGCGATGAATAATGGAGTGGGTGTAGGAAATGAAATTTCCAGGAATAGTGCGCTATTTGAACCGGGTAACACGGATAGCCGGGTTTACACGGGTGACGCTGTGAGATATGGCTGGCGGAGATAAATGATTCTCATTTGATGCGCTCGATTTGACGTAGCTACCTAACTACATGGTACCAGGGTAAAACGTCGTCGTTGTTATTATAATTTTTAATAACAAGATGAATTTTGTTTTGTTTATGAATTTAGATCGTAAATAGAATGTAGCCTTATTACTATGTATGGTGTCTTTTCGAGAACCACAACCACAGAAAAGAAAACTTATACAATAATAATATATATTTAGCCAGTGAAGCACAACAGTTATTACGATTTTATGACATTAATTATGCTAACATATTACGTATATATTTCAAACTGCACTAGCCGGAGTTGAAAGTAAATAGAATCCTTACATTATATTTTGTGACTCCCTAGTAATATCCATATGTCACAGTTGGTCATTAATAAATTGTGCAAATTATGGCCGCAGTCCATATAGTAACTGTTTGTGAAGCAACGAGTTCACAAATTGTTATGTGTATATAACACGTGGCCTGCTTCATGTTGATATAAACACATTAATAATAATTATTATCACTTGAACGCTTAATGTTTTGTGTTAGCTTTTAATA
The DNA here is from genome assembly GCA_018238005.1 of Eurema mandarina. Lineage (NCBI taxonomy): Eukaryota > Metazoa > Arthropoda > Insecta > Lepidoptera > Pieridae > Eurema > Eurema mandarina. The sequence goes on along the minus strand of DWAJ01001288.1, from coordinate 18,421 downwards.
TACAATATAATATTCTGTATATATTTCGTTTTCAACTTTAAGTAGATAACATAAATAGTTTGTAACTGATTTAATTTTTAATATAGATTTATGGACTTAATTTTAGTTTGTGGAAAAATTATAGTTACATGTCAACTTTTATAGGGGCAAACGAGCAGACGAGCACTTATATCGGAATTGTGCTAATATCGTCCTAAAATTCGAAAAAACAATTAGAGAGGACACAATGTCTTGAATGGCTGCCGTGAGGAAATGACTCGTTCGGACGACTACATTCAGCATTCAGTTTACAATTTACTCTTTTTTAAATAGGAAGGAGGTGGTTGAAAACACACAGATTTATTTATACACTCTCTCTCTACATATCCTATCAGAAATGGCATTGACCAACGAAATAAAAAACAGTTTCGAAGTTCACACTAAAAACGACTATTTCATAACAGGAAACAAAATTGTACTGCTTCCATTAAATTCCATCATAGCTATAATTGAGATGAATGTGCTTAGTAATTAATGCGTAAATTAACTAGGTGTTTAAAATGCATGGACCGACGAACAGAGCACTTGCACGTGATCGTGAATCATGTGATGTTTTATTATAGTTTCATTTTGCTCTATTGAAATGTTAATACTCAATTAAAAGGGAATAAAGGCCCTTTATCCCGCTTTAAAGTAGGATACATTGTATATGAAAGTTGTAGCATATTGAGAATGTTCTTATTAGAATCTTGTAAGAAGTTGTCACCGGGTCAGAATTGGTTTCTATCACGTCCTTCCTAGGACAGCTCTTGTACTTTGTCCTTTAAATTAGTGAAGGTTATTTAAGCATAAACCGTCTCCAGTTAAGTGTATTAGTATTTACTTCATTGATTGAAATAAGCTAAAATAAAACTACTGTTATTATAAACGCAAAAAAGTGTAAATTAGTGCTATAAAATAAAAACGTATAAGGTTGTTTTTAGTAAACGAATATTTAGTTGTTTCAAAAGTCGCGAATGAAATTACGGGTGCTTATATAGTTCTTAAATAATCGAGAAGCTATCGTATACCTATTACGTTCGGGGGGACCCACTTTATACACACATGCATAAACACTCACACAAATACGTATATTACAATAATATATATACACATGTATATTTGTGTGAGTGGTGTATGTCTGTGTGTATCTATGTTACGTGGCGGTTACGTAAGTGAAGGCGCATCGCTAAAGGGTTACCGGGTCAATAGTCAAGTGGGTCCGTTCTTAATAGTTGCCATTAAACAGCTACCAATTAACTCGGAAAAACAAGAACGAAGTGGGGTTACTAGTTTATTGACGATTTCATTTTGGTTTAGAGGCAAACGAATGTAGAAAGGAGAGAGAAATATTATGTCTGTAATAAGGTTTGGTCCGAAAGCTTTTTTTAACCGTATTAACATTTTTTCGACCATACTTTCAGACACGTTAATATTAATATATTATTGTTGAATGAGAAATTCTAAAAAAATACCTATTTAAACAGTTTTTTGCTATACATCTGTTTTATAAAATAAGTTTGTTTAAACTGTGTCTTTAAGTTTATTAAATTAACGCTTGAATTTATAATTAAATTAACTCATAATTTTCTTTTTGTTTTGTTTCAGGTATGAAATTGTTCTTACTGAATTGGATGTTTGTGGTAATTATGTAATTAAAATCATTAGGAATACTTTCCCTTCTTTGGAATGGTAGGTAAATTTTTTTATCGAATTTCTTTGCTGCAGGCTGAAGGCAAATAAACTGAAACGTATCACGTACGTAAAATATGGTTTTTTACGGTGAAATCAACGATTAGGTAATAAAAATACTAATGCATTTGTCCGTGTTCATTCGAAACCGAACTGTCGTCAAAGCGTGTTACAAATTATCACTTATGCAACATAACAGGGATATTTCGTAATCATTCCGTTTTTCGTGGTGTTTGTAGTAGCTTAGACGGAAATCGTGTTTCTGTATATTGGGCACAAAATTTCGCTTTTTCAATAATTTTTACCACATGCATATAAATTAACTTTTTTAATCCAATTGCTACAGTTCGTAAATTAAAAGTACAATAATATTTAAAGTCACAGGAGCTACAGCTCTCTTTATGTATCACTAGCAGTGCCCCGCGACTTTACCCGCGTTGTTCCCATTTCCGGTACAATACCGGGATTTTAAGTATCCTATGTCGTTATCCAGGGTATTACCTATCTACATACCAAATTACAATCAAATCAGTTCAATAGTTTTTGCGTGGATGAATAACAAACATACATCCATACATAGATTCACAATGACTTTCATATGTATAATTATAATAATAAATAAATTGATTTACATAAACATTTTGTAATAATTGTTTATTGAAAAATAATTCAATGAAATCCATACTACAAATTACTATTTATTTCAAACACAACAATATTGTACTTTAATGACGAAATATTTTACCAACGAATACCGATAATATAAACATTTTATAACTCGCCAACCAATACACTCGATTGGATGATATTTCATATGTAAACCGCATTTTACTCTGGTCATACAGACTTTGAGGTGCATAATATTGAACATTATGTAATTTTATTACCTACTGGTCTAATGGTGAAAAAAAAATGTAAGAGAACTTATAAAGTGAATATAATAATATGATGACTATAATATACAATAAAACTAGCCGTGTCACGCGGTCTTACCCGGGCAGTTAGTTAGTTTGTTTCCGTCGAAATATAATGCATTATGCATGTAAACCTAAATGCATTACGGTGCTGTAAAGATTTCAGCATTAGAAGGAAAGATAGTTATAACATTTTTTTTAACAGCTGGTCCTATAAATATAGAATACTAGAAATTATACAATAGGCTTGATTATAATTGAAACACATGGAATTATAAAAAACAACGAAAACCCAAAACATTAGCCTCCTATTTAGTTCCGGTTGGGTAATAAATAACCAAGCGATAAGGCTACGCAGTTACAGTAACTATAACGTGGTGTATAAAATAAAAATAAATAAATAAAAATAAAAATAAAAATCATTTATTTCAGACTCAGGGATCCATATTATTTATAAATTAATATTTTTTTTTTTCTATTTTGATACAGGACAGGAATGCACTCAGTGCCATGAATATAGTGAATATAGTGAGCCACCAGTGGCTATACATATGCAGATTTAGCATTCGGCCCAATTTATGTCACGGCCCGTCTGTTATCTGAGCGTTACTTTATTTGCAAATGGCGGCTGATTGCTTTGGACCAGCTGGTCAGGGTCGTGTCACAAGGAATAGACTATCGTGACAATACCACTGGCACAGCGTTTTCCAATTGTAGCACTAGAGCGCATTATGGGGCATATTGCTTAACGGTGAATGTTTCAACTACATTTTTCTTAATCCATATATCGAGTATTAAAAGTGCTAAATAGTGCTTTCGCTTGATGCGTGCAATTACCTATTTGTGAAGTGACAGAAAATGAGAAAATGTTTTTTTAATTTGATATTGCTCGGAATGTTGCATTATGTTCTTTAATTGGAAAACGCTGTTAGTCTGTGGCGGGAGTTCGGTTTAAAGATAGCTTTGTCGCTTCATATTTAATACGTGTTTGTCTTAAGCTTCTACGTGGGAACCCAACTGGATCTTCTAAGGATTCATTTCAATATACAAAAAATATCCATATTAAAATGCTGACCAAGCCCTTTGGTTTTACTGACGTGGTAATACCGATCATACACACAATAAAAGTACCCTATTTGACCAATCTACCTGCCTACAAAACTTGGACCATATTCTCACCTTAGTTTTTGCATTGAAGAGAAAAACTACAATCACACAATTTGCATTCATAATATATATTACTTTGTATAAAACTTGTGAAGTATATTTATATCTCAGTGTTTCTTTAAACACTAGAGTTATCGCAAAAGCGCATCGCAGACGATAGATATCGCAAATCGAGAGCATGATAAGCGAAACATTAGCATTGTCTCCAAAATAATCTGAGCGTTTGGCAAGCCGACGGAACCGGGTCACGGCCGGGTCGTGAAATGCATGTCATAGTAACGGTGAGAATATTGCAGTCAATATTTGTGCGCCGAGCGTATTTGGACTATATCAAGCGCTTTTTTTAAGTAGCTACTGTCCTAAGATAAACAAAGTTAAAGGTAAGATTAGCTTAATGATACAAATAGGTTTTTTGAATAATGCAGATTATCTATGTTTATTTTTATATACCGTCTGATGTCAATGCATGAAAATATTGGCTACTTATACTAAATATTGGAATTAAAAAATAAGTAAGCTCTTGACATATTAGTCATTAAACTTATATTATTAAAATAAACGATTAATGCTTTTTGCTTTGTTGACTTTGTTTATTTTATATATTATTGTATGCTAAACGTAAGGTTTCCTAGAAGAGATGGCTCGATCTGATAAAATAGTTATTAATACACGTAAAATAGATTCTTTTTAATCGGTTATAACAAAGGTTAAGTTTTTATATAAAAAAAATCTTATTAAATATCAATTTCAACGGACTAGTACAACTTTTAATTAATTGTGATTTCGTGAAAAAATGTGACAAAAAACACGTTGTGTTATTCATCGTATTGTGTAGGCGTCGCACCGTCTGTCTGCGAGTTTCGCGTCACGTTGGAACAACACGCGACACGAGATGAGCTATTGAACGATGTTATTGACAGTTTATGATAGATAATAATAATTAGTCGCTTTTGTAATATTAGTAGTTAAACTCGTAATGATGTAGTACAATTGCGTTTTTTAGATTCTTTTTTCAATGGATGTTGAGTAGTTTTTAATATATTCTTTTCTTTATTGAAATAGTTTAGCTCTTGATCGGTAAAGGTATTATAAAAAATCAGTTCAATATAACAGTCCAAACAGCACTGTTGCCGCCCATCACATAAAAGAAAATGCGAACAAATGTAAAAATAATGCCACTTAGCGGCCACACGCTAAATGATTATTCACAAATGTGGCACAGTAAAGAAACAAAGCGAGGAAGTCTGAAAATAAGTGGTGTAAATAAAATTAAAGCTAAATAGCAGGAAGACGGAACTATCGTTAATTTCACTTGCAAATCGGAGGAGCTCATGCGTCAGTCATAACTTTCCTTCTTATAGCGTCAATACCGGCTTGATATTTTTATTATAGTTGTAGTGCATGTGTATTTGTTTGGTGTAGGTCTATTATAATACTCTATTCTATTGTTCTTGTAATTTGGCCTTTAATTAATAACTACTTCTCGAGTCAGTACCGGCTTGCTCGCCACTGACCCTTGTGCCAGTGTCCCTTAAACTTTGCATATGTAACCTCTTTAATGAGTTTCTATACAAATGTAGTCATGGTACGATGACGCATAAGAGATGGTATTGCTTCTGACTTTAAGTATTCAGCCATTCTTTAGGGCTTATCAATTTTATTATGAATAGCCTTTGAATTTTTAGACGTGTAGCCGTACGTAAAAATACTATACATATTAAATCTTGCCCAGCTGTTAAAATGTATTAGTATATATATTTGTAATGTATATATACCTCCTATAACATTCAAATACGATGACAGAATCACACACACATAACATGACTAGATGAAGTTAAACGTTTCACAGCTAGTTAAGAAACACTATCGTGTTTATAAATTAATTACAAAGACAAACTCTCCGGCTCAGACAACGCTCCAGGCTTACGGTCAAAATTCGCCACGTTTGCACGAACTTGTCGGGATGATGCGGGAAAATTTAATTGTTTATGCAAAATTTCTCGAAACTCGTATGTAACGTTGTGTTGATAAGCTCGTGTGATACTGAAACTATTGCAATGATTCATGGTCATTGAGTCTTTTACTACTAATTTAGTTTTCCCTAAAGAGACTGAATTTAATTTAGAAAAAAGACTGAATTGGGGGACATTTTTACGTCGTTCAAAATCGTGTGAAACTTCTGATGTACTGCTTTAAAATTCTATGGTTTAAGTGAAGTTTTAACTGCGCTATATCATTATGTACTAGCGCAACAACTCTACGACACTCCTCCCTCATAAGGAATTTATTCATTCATTCATAGATAAATAAATTTAAAAATGGTTCAGGTATAATTAATACTGTAGTATTACACTAGACTAAACTGTAAGTTTACCCACCTTGTGAGGATCAAAAAATCATTATATCTATATTGCATTAAGTACTATAGACTGTATTAAATTTTGAAACCACCATGAGTGTTATTATGCACAGGCATTGCGAAATCCCATTCCCGTATATCACAAATTCGCCAAAATCTAGTGTTATTGCGTGGGCGAGCCGTGGCCCATTTCCCACACGTCGGCCGCACGATCTATAGGCTCAGTAATTAAATTCAGAGACCGAAAGCACACTGCTGATGAAACATCCGCTAGTATGCGCTTACGCGTAATGCAGGTGTTATGGTGTAGAATTTTCTAGAATAGGATAGTTAGTTTTGGGTGGGATTTTGTTTGTTCAAGCGAACTTACATAGATTAACCTACATTTGAGAAAATAAAGATTTGTACAGATATAATTGTAAGATGATACTCATAATTAATTCACTGCCTATATCCGCATATGAACATTTAAAGTGCTTGCATTGCTAATAAATTACCTACCATAAAAAAGAAAACGGAACAAATAACGACAAAATTAAAAGGGGAGAAAAGAAATAAGAGTCAGTAGAAGAAAACTCCTACCTAGACTTGACATCGAGAAACTTAGTACTGCGATCGGTGTCACAATGTGAATTCGGCCTTAAATTTGTAAATGTCGCTCAAGTTTTTGCGCAGAAAGCTATTGCAAGCGATAACTCTGCAAACGTCGCGAGCGAACATTGATTGAAGTATTTGCTTCGCAACGCTAAAGCCAGCTTCAATCTGAATGCTCATTTTTATTCAAAACAAGAGTGAACCTCTTTCTTCTAGGCGAAGCTTACCATCAGGAGACCTGTGGTCAAGCACTATTGCACTATATAAAAAAATATACACCATCAAATAGCACGGTGTTTACAATACGCAGTGGCTACTAAGAGGATTGTTTAATGAGAGGATGTTTTGAGAATTTCGATAGGAAATCAAAATATAAAGCATATTTAAGTCAGCCTCTGCTCAATTCTATTGTTAGCCGTGGAAAAATTTTGTACGTGATCGGAAGATGTGTGTGTATATTGGCTAGTACTATGTCAAATTTTATTCGTTGCTTTATTTTATTACGTACTTTTACTTATTTATTATGATAGTGATGTAAATCTATATATTATTGTAAATATGTCATACAAGTCATCTAATAAGATCGTATTTTCTAAAAAAACTGGTCTAGACGGTCAATTAACTTAGCGTGTCTAATATAAACTAAAAATGCTACTTTATAGGGACTTAAGGGTTCATTGACCTCTCGATGAAGCGAGTATTAAGTTCATTAAACACAGTTTAAAATAGACGCAAGATATTAAGGTCAACAGCCGATCAGGCCACTCTAGTAAGTATGCTAATACGTTGCCGGACCTGCACTTTCTCCGCAAAACAATAGTTTTAACTGCCTATTGAAAACAACTTTAAAAGCATTACATTGTAAGTAGATTGTAGGTACTATAAGGTTTATAAGGTCTGTATAAATGTTACGGTCTACGGAGTCTTTTGACGCTTTTATGGAGAATGGATAGGATCTTATTTTTTAATTGCTATGTAGTATCTATAATGACTAAGTGGAAGGGCTTGTTATTGATATCGATAATTTGTATAAAACGTTATTACAATATAGTTCAGACCTAGTTTTAAAGGTAAAGTAATAGTAAACCTTTGTCAATGAAACCTAGAACGATGTTTTAATAAAAGCTTTAACAGTTAAAGACCAGTCTGCTACGCAATTAATAATTAATATGTACATGAATCTAGATATATTGTCAGTTCTATCAACGAAGGGAATAGTTTTTAGCTTTGGGTTTTTTTGACAACATTTAAAATATCGGAGTATTGCTCGATGACATTCTTACTAAACCTACTGATTTTTAAAAAGGCAAGAAGAACTTAATCAAGCCAAAAGTTCTTAGTTTTAAGTTTTAAGTGTAGTGCTTTTTATTCGCTATTGCCAAAGGATTAAAAACTCAGACTTAAGTACGAAATGATTAAGTTATCATTGAAATTAAAGGAAAGGGCCGAATATAATTTTCCTCATTAGAATACAAAGTAAAATCATAAAGCGCCGTTACACGTTCTTCATTGTTGAAGGGGCCCAGTATCCTGCGAGCATATCCTATTCACTATCTTGACGTGAGTTCCGCTGAAATGTAGGGAGAGTTCGTTGTCCGCGGTCTGTTCAGTGAGCTCGAACGGGGACCAGCTGATAAGCGCGTCAAAAGTGCTGACACACCACCGTTTGTCTGCTAGTGAGGAGTGTTCTATGCAACTACATATTATTTCTTAAAGCTTTCGATTTATTTCTATTTGGTCTTTGTCTCTCATGGATTATTGAAGTCTTTATTGAAATAGATAAGTAATCATTTGCATGGGATAGTTGTGGTGGTAGTTTAAATATATCATTGTATATTGAATTGTTGTTTAATTATCGCACAGTCTAATTAAAAAGGGGAGTCAATTGATTAAACTAATAATTGCATGTTATATTTTGATTCAAGTATTAAATTATATTTCGTATGAAGCTTATTTATTATAAATCTTTAAAAGTAAAGACGAAGTAGTAGTTTTCGTATATCTTTTTAATTCAACTATGTTAGCGGAGTCCGGACCATGTCTCATTGAAATAACAACAATCTTCAAGTAACATCATGAATGAAATGAAAAGCTTCTCTTTGTAATAGAATTGTTTGAAGCGCTCGGCTCGCTTCACTTACACTAAAAGACAAAACATAAGCATTGTGTAGTAGTACATTTTATATGTTACTACTTACGAGCGTCCTGCTCCAGCTTGGCTCGATATATTATGTACGAATAATACATGTATTAATCATGTATTAAAAAAAGCCGCATGAGAATCGGTAGCGTCGTTATAAAGATTTAAGCATACATAGGTTTATAGGGTTGGAGAAAATGATTTTGTTTTATCTTAAAATATATAAAACACGTGTTACAATGTTTGTCCTCAATGGACTCCTAAAACACTTAACCGATTATAATAAAATTCGCACACCATGTGCAGTTCGATCAAACTTGAGAGATAGGATATTTTACATCCCGGTATTGCCCCGGGATCGAGAACTACGCGGGTAAAACCGCCGGACACAGCTAGTTGTATATATAGTGATATACATATAATAGGGGCAAACGAGCACGCGCCTCACCTGGTTGTAAGTGATGTCACGAGTGTGTTACCGGCGTTATAGAGAAAGGCTTTTTGTACATTGGGATTGTGTACATATCATATCTATAATCTACATACTATACTATATCGACACATACGTACAATACCTTAAAATTGCAAATGTATGTTCGCATGTCGGCATTTATAGTGTCACGTTCAAGCACAGTTGTATGTATGTTGACAAACTTACATTTATTCAAGAGTAGATGGTACTAACATGTTTAAACATGTGTGCATTTGAAAGCTCTCGTTCGATGTAACAAATTGTGTGGTTAAACCAGTTTGCGTACCGGATATAAGTAGGAGAGAGGTGAAAAGATAAGATAGTATGTTTTTCATAAGTATTGTTACCAAAAAATAATGGAACAGCTTAGTCGTCTGCTAATAAAATATTTTAGTAGGTGGAATTAAATAAGAAATGATTAGAGTAAGACGATAAAACGAAAAGTCAGCTCTTTGCTATAACTATACATCAATACAATGATCAAAAGTTGACGCTATTTGGTAGCATTTAAAACATTTATTAAAAAGCTAATCAGATTGTATTTATTTTCCTTTGTCGTACTTAAATTCATTTCAGTATAATATCTTATCAAAGGTCTTATCAAGAGAAATCTCCGCGATTCTAAAGATGATATTCCTAATGAGAAATATGATATTAAATCGAGTTAATTAAAGCAAATGTATAACGTGGATAATAAACATATCATATTCTAAGATGAATATGATAACGGATGTCTTTAACGATTTATTAAGTTAATAACTCCGTGATGAGCTCGTGAGATTACCATCAAATCGGCGTCGTAAAGTTGCCTCTTATTTCTCAACTTGACTGTAGAAAATACGATGTTATCGTATGTTTAAATATGCGTTGCTCGCTTGTGTGTGATGACAACATTTGCACGATAATACGAGCGAGCGATGGATCGGTGACATTTGCATGCAGATGGATGAGATAAGATTGCTTATTAACAGGTATGCACTATGAAACTAGCGACTGCTTTAATGGTAATTAATATATGTTTTTAACGGTGTCTTTTTAACTAGGATTGCTTCTATCTATTCCAAGACGTATCTATTAAAAACGTATACCTTTTAATTATTTAATTATAATATTCTTCGTTCAACCATCACATTTAACAGTACGAGTATTATGACGTACGGCACGAACAAAAAACACATTACAAAGAGCATTATTGGTACAAAAGAGTGAAATGATTCAACGGCCGGTAAGGTCATCCTGGGTCAAGTGTGGTATGCAAGCAGGTCATTGACCGACTGTCACGTAACCATTCGTGCTCATATGGGTTTCAGATAAAGAACAAAAGCTCTCGTTTTGATCCGTATCTCGAAAGCGTTTGGTAAATCTATTTATTAAGTTTGCATGCTTTTGTAAATAAATATTAACCATAAGTAAGGTTAAGGTTCATTGATAGCATTAGGATTTATATAAAAAATTGCTTATTATTTAAATAACGAAGAGTATGAACTATGAATTGCTATTAAACAAATGTTTATGTATGTATGTATTTAAAAGTAAATGAAACATTTAAGGCTAGCGATTTTTTATGTCATACATTAAATACGGAATACGTTAAACCGTGGCATTCTAAAGATACCGTGTAAAATTTACTATCTCTGCAACCGAGAGCCCGCGACTAACACGCTAGTTTACGAGGAAAATAAACATTAGCTAATATATGGTTTAATCCACTTTATGGGACAACTTGTATCCCCTTACTGAATAAAATTGTATACAAAAGTTTTACAATTGAAATTCAAAGATTTTACTTCAGATAAAAATAAAGACTGAGGTTCGTAGGTCTAAGATTAAAATATTTTTTGGAAATAGGGAAGTATTCGACGTTGACTTTCAATATTTGTAAAGGCGAATGAATCTATCCATACATATAAATTATAATTAAATAATTTTCTTCATACATTCTTAAATAGTATAACATACAGTATTATATGTAAAAGATGAACAGATCATTACATTTAAACATTCACAAGTACATTCTTAAAATAAAACAACGTGCTTGCAGCTGTGACGATCAACGAAAGGGGAAGAAACTTTATTCAATATGGCAATGACATTTGACAATGTTCATAGATAAAGACAATAGTACAGAACGCTAGTATAATATATATTGTATCTGTAATTTGCATTTATAACAATTCTAAATATAGATGAGTTTTTAGGGTATGTTTTGTCAAACATAATAAGTTCTTACTTTATGTATTTTTAAACGTGTAATAACATAATTAGTTCCAATTATTTTTTTTTTATACTATACTTAAATCTTATTTATTGAATGAACATTTTAGTTCATTCATGAGCTTTTTAACCACTAACCAGCAGCCATTATAATCAATGCAATCCATAATTTTTTTCCGTGTGAAATATTATCGACGATAATATTTGTATAGATATGATACGAGTACATAGACAGGCAGATCTTCGCATTTAAATTATAATTATCAAACTAAAATCCCCGTTCAGTAACGCAATAATATAATACCAGTTCTAAACTTAGTAACAATCTCACCTGAAACTTAGCGATACAACTTTCAAGACAGTATTTTAGATCGACTTTTATATCACTATTAAAACTTTACCAGCGAAGCAATAGACGGTTAGTGGGAAACCGCACTTTTTATTTGTTTCCCGAGCCACTGTGATATTAAAACTTGGTTTCAATCTTCGAGATTTCTGTCCTGTTAATTTAAAGTTTGCGTTGGATATTGCAGGTGGCGAGTTGTCGACTTTATTGCGAGTAAACAGACTTGATTCGTTTGGATTAAGGAAAGCATACTGCTTTTCTTTATATGATAAACCAAATCTTAATGTAGGTACGATGCATCTATATCTATCTATATGGTAGGAATTCCCGAAATTCCCGCAGAATTAACGGGAATTAGCGGGAAAATCCTTTTGTATGATAAATCTAAACCGCTTTAGTTAGGCGCTTGAAATTGGGCATGCAGGTGCCTTAGTAAACTTAAAGGTTAGTTGCAACAGAATATTATAAAATTCCCACGGGAACGGGAGTTAGCGGGAAAAAACATTTGTGTGTTTTTCACACATCTAGGAAAAAAGGATTATAAGGGAGGGAAGGGGGTCAAAGTTTATATGAAAGTCCACGCGGACGGAGTCGCGGATAACAGCTAGTGTATAATAACATGCATAAGCGGGGACTGGTGAATATAATCAAAAGGGTGTGTAGATATACTTTAATTCGTGAAGTAATTATAATAATTATTTTTATTTCGTATTCAATTCGAAATGTTGATATAGCCGAAATAATGACATCGGGATTTAACGCAAGTGAGATTGAAACATACAGGCAATTATTATAAAAACGTAAACAAATACTGTTATTGTGTGTGTGTGTGCGTAACGAACAATCCAAGTATATCGAGAATGCCAATAATACTATAATAAGTATAACATAGTATACATTAAATCAAGCGAATTAATCGCATTCCTGTTCTACTTTAAAGTATTTAAATAAGCCGTATTAAATTTAATAGTAAATGTTTAATTTAAAGTGGAACGGAACGGTTATTAACTGCAAGTAATTTGCAATCATTATAATAAGCTGTAATCGTTCTTATAAACGCTGTAACCGCATATGCTCTTCAGGCTGCTTCGAATAATAGGGCCTTCATTTTATATTAATTTAATGATGTTTTGTGGTTTGAAATATTTTGTTATTGGATTATATATTTTAAACGTGTATATGTATGTGCTTATATTTATGTGTATTCCGACTTTTTTTTTAAATTATGTTTCGAATTACTACGTTATCAAAATGTCATAAGTGTAGGTTTTTTTGGAAGGATTTTAAGATATATACGTCTTACTGACACTAATACACGTAGATATATACGTGCGTATGTTAAGATATATATATGTATACATATTATGATGAATGTTAAATGTATTATAAAAATATTTTTACATTTCCTTAACAAATGAAATATGGCTTTTTCTTCGAACCATTTTCGGCCTAGTATTTACTAAGGCATTAATTGTAGTAATGGTCATTCCAAAAGAACGGTACAGTGACATAGTAAATAACCGTAGAGTAAGATATAGCCACATTCGATAGAACACATGGCTGGTTCAAAGACGAGGAAACAAGACACGTCGCTGGGGATAACTCTGTGAACTTGAGAACATTGATTTGTTACGTAACGTCGTAACTGTTTCGAAGTAAACTTCGATATATAACTAGTTTATAACCGTTATCGGCGCAGCTGTGTGTGTTCGAATTTTAAAATACTTTTTTTTTATTGTAGCATACCTAAGTGCCATTTTTCTTACCTTCTTCTCAGCAAGTTATACTTAAAAGGATTTCCGTGCTTCTCCTCCCGAGATGAGTTACAATACAGAATTTATTTTCTTTATGAATTTTATTTTTGGTGTGCCCGCGATGCTATTAAATTTGCCATGTCCAAGGCTAGTGGAGGGTTCCTTCCTTAAAATAATATTCAATGGTTTCGTTCTTAAATAAAAGCAGTAAGTAAATATACGTTTATTTAACCGTGCAGTAACCGTCACTCGTATAGAATTAATTCAGCGTTGTCTCTAACAGAGGGGTTTGAATTCACGTGACTCGTGAGATGATTGCTTTGTGTCAGCTGAGCTGGGACATGTCCCGACATGTCGACTGTACACGTATTACATGCTAGGAATGGCGGCTTGTGTATTACGATTTATCATAGCATAGCTTTATGCTCTCTTGGGAGAGGAAAGGGTTATAGATTGCTTATTAAAAGATAAACACACTTAAGATAGACACACACACACACACCAACATACACATACACACAAACAGGATCGCACGCGCTCACTAAAACTGGAGCCACACTAACGTTTAACGTCAATGCCCATTATCGCGATAATTATTGCGACAATTTTAACGCAATAAAATGGGTGGCTACACTTCAACGGTTAACGTGAATGCTCATGAATTGTGGCCGCTTCATCGCATTAAGCTCTTTGATGTACCGCAACTTGAGCTATCGCCTAACGCCAAACGGCGTTGTTAATGCCGTTGTCAAATTATTCCGTTAAGTTGTGGCTACACCTATGGTTAACGTCCATTAACGCGTTAACTCGTTAGTGTGGCAACAGCATAATACATTTATAATATATAATATATCTTTAATATATGCGTGCGAAGCCAGGTTTTAGTATAATTTTAAACACAAAAGGGCACTTATTTACAGTTTATTTAAAAATCGATTCAACTAACCTTACCGCTTATACACACAGACTGACGTCATTTTATTACCTAACTAAAGTTTTAAAACAGAAATTTCACAAAATAGTTTTTACATAAATACATCAGTTCTATAATATCAAAACAAAATTTTTGAACGTATAAAAAATCATTAAGGTATAAAGAGCCATCTCAGCCAAAACAGACACCAAACAGACGTTAGCTAGATCGCAAGTCGCAACAGACAGACACACGAATAAATGAACAATTACTAATACATTTTTTATTTTGTTGAAAACCGATTTTCCCAAAATAACAAGCAACCGTTTTTAGGAACCTTGCAACCTAATTACACCTACTTCTCTAAATATATCTTGGTCGATTTATACAATGATTTCGATGACTTTTTTTTAACATTTATATTGTTTAAAAGTGTCATTTAATTTTTTATTGAGAACAGTGTCCACAATAGGGGCAACAAAGGCCTAAGTTCAGGGGCCCCGATATTACAAGGCTCCTGAATAGCTAAAAAAATCCTTTAAAAAATGAAATTTTATCGTAAGATAGGGCTGCAGACGTGACTGATAGTCCCTTAATAATAATCGGTCCGCCGTAAGTGAAGCCAAAACCGTATATATGTAAGTGTAAATAGCACGTTCTTATACTCGATGACACGCACACAAGCCCACCGATAATGTTGCTGCTATAAGAAATTTACCCTATAAATGTGGAAAAATTAAATTATGCGATGCACTGCAGCGATCTATGTAACTAGACAAAATTATCTACTTTGAAATGGCTTCACTTTGCGTCTCATTGCGGTTCTAGGTGCTATTATTCTATGATAGGGCTTTATTTTTAAAGTTCCTTTTGTCGTCCAAATACGACAAACATAATATGTAATGCGAAAAAACTATTTCATCATTTATTTTACTTACAATTGTTTGGGGTACACTGACTTCGTCTTAGACTAATTCCATTTTTTTTAATTTAACGTAAAAAAAAGCATTCCAAAGATACAGATGCCTGATTTTTTTCAAGTTGAGAGTCTCTTTCAAAATATAAGAGAAAGTTTGGAGTCTTGAAAAAGGAAAACAAGTTTTTTTTTTTGGAAGATCGACTTAATAAGTTATGTCTAGATATTTTTTCTATTTTATCTAAACATTGAACAGTTAAACTTTTAAGACAGTACGTGATTACGTACTTTCATAATTCGGTAATTTACCCATAAATAATTAACTATTTTTTTGTTTTTTTTTTCGTAATAAACAATTGTTTTTATCTGTTATTAGTTGCAATGCATATATAAGTATGGAGGGATTTCTGTATGTTAATTTTTTTTTGCTTAAGAACTTAATTTTTGCCTAAAAACTAAATTTATTAATTTACATTTTTTTCAAGTGAGCGTGGTTGCTTTATAGTAAGATATACAAGGACAAAAAAACTCGAAGCTGATGTAAAAAAAAATGTTTTTTATTCATATTTCTAGTGTGAGATCTATTAACGCCAATAATTTAAACCGATTTTTGACATATAGTTGATTGTTGACCAAAATTAATAATTTAAAAAATAAAAATAATGGCAACATTATTAAAAAAATCCGTTTCGTAACTTATATATGTATTGCAACCTTTATTTTCTCGCGTAATAAATTAAGCAAAAACAATAATATATTTATTTCTTTAAAACATTTATTTTATATTTTGATATGTTATTCAAGAATTGTTTTAACTATTTTTTGTATGCAAATTCGAGGTGCTTAAAAATTTTCAATTATTTTTTCTAAAGAACATAATTCATGTTTTACAATTTAATAAAAAAAAAATTACAATTAAATATTTAAAAGCACCTTAAATATGTATATATTTTTATGAATATAAATTTTGACTAACCTGTAAACCTAGTTCATTTGATTTTATTTTATTTCACTTATAAATACACCTATATTTAAAATATTATTTTTTAATCAAAAATTCTTTTAACATTTTTTACAGGAATCACAAAATCTATTTGGGTCGTATAAGAATCTCTTGTTTCTTTAAAACTGTTCAGTTAAGCTTAAAACCTTAGTATGTGGAAGTTTACTGTATATTTATAAATACATTATACATCTTTAAGGGTTGCAGCACATGTATCTGGTAGAAAACGCAATTCTTAGTTTTAGTACAATTTTCTTATACATCCAAACATCATTATAACATCGATTACGAAATATAAAAGTATATAAGTTAAAAAATAAAAAATCGCAAATCGTTGCTATGGTAAGTGTGCTGCAACCTTTATCAAAAAACGTAGTAAGTTAACATTCCAAGGCACGAAATTCTTATCATAAATATTTACATATTTATAAAAACCTTCAATTTACACTTACACTTGCGTACGTCTATCGCTATCCTGTCAACGAAACGTCAGACGCCATCTTGTTTTTCATTTCCCGCCACAATTTCTTCGCTCGGCTTCACTTTACACGTCTTCTCTTCATCTAGTTTATTCTTAACGTAGACGTCGGAGTCTTCGCACGTCTTTTGACTTTCGTCAGGAGATAATGTTAACTCGAATTGCTGGATCAGCTGACTGAGTACACGTTTCAAGTCAAACGACTCCTTATCAACTGATACTGGACTCTCCAAGTCGCAAGTACCACTGTCACAGTTGTTCTCATACTCGCGTTTCATTGACTTCAGTTCGCCTACAACTAGAATCAGTCCTGGCTTCTCTTTCAACACTTCATTGAGGTACATTCCTTCTTTGGAGAAAAGAAAAACAGCTGGTATCTGTATATCTTCCTTCCCGTCTCCTGACATGGCGAAGAGTGCAGTACTTTCGTGGGAGGAATCCTTTATATTATCCAGGATAATGGCTAATTGAGCACCAGCAGTTTGCAGGTTGCGGACCTTTTGGGCAAAAGTGCACTGTCCCCGTTCGGCTATGGCGAATTTTCCAGAAATTTCTTCTTTGTTCTGGATTTCGGAGCATGCGTCTGGAGGTATGGCGTATGTTCCGACGCCTACATATCTGTCATCTCCGGTGATTTCTTTGCCAAAGTGTCCAGGACCAGCTGGGAACACTTTATCGTTGATCTTCACAGCGGCTGCTACGACGCCGTTCTCGGAGTCGCTGAGAGCGTTCCACTTTGACATCTCCCGCATGAATGTCAATCCTTCCGCTGCGTCTTTTTGCGATTTCGCCTGAAAAAATTAAAGATAAGAGATTTAAAGTTTTTTTACAGTTTTTGAGCTATTTACCTAGAAATAATGTAATCCGTCGAAAACAAACTATTCGACAAAAAAAATATGTATTTAATTTATTGTTAATTTTTGTGTTCCATGATCTCGTTGACGTTCCTTGTCTTTATTTTTTTTTCAGTACCTAATAAATTTGCTGAAATATAGATTAAAAAAAAATACTTCTTTTATTTTCAATCATATATACTCTACAGTAGCGGTCTCTACAGGTTAGTGAGGCGCGAACATCAGTTGTGGTCAAGCGGTATCCTGTCACAAAAAAATTGAAATTCTTACCTATAGCCATATAGAGCAGCTGCACACGCCCATCAGGCATTGTGAGCACGGCGATGCCAAGAGTTTAGTGTCACTTACTGTCATAAAAAAAAATTCTTACAGCAGCACACGTCCATGTTGTGATCAAACACTATCCTGGTACTTAAAATTAAGAAAAAAAAACAAAAACAAGTTTCGTACCGCTATAGCCGTATAGAGCAGCTGCACCCGGCCATCAGGCAGCGTGAGCACGGAGATGCCGAGGTCGGCGAGCGCGAGCAGCTGGCGCGGGTCGGAGAGCGGGCGCAGGCGCGCGGGCGGGCGCGCCGCCGCACCCA
>DWAJ01001287.1:0-23499 GCA_018238005.1 Eurema mandarina | reverse complement strand
AACTTACAATACAGTAAGTTAAAGAGGACGCAAATATGATACCGAGAACTATCGGTCTCCGGATAAAACGTAATATTGCCGCATACCACATTTTTGCACTAATTAAATGTTTTGTATAAAAACTGTTATCACCCAAACACCGAGCATGTAAAGTGAACATTTTTACATTTTACGTTTTCTCATAATCTTTATTAGCTTTCCTAATGTACAGCATGATGTACGTTGAGACCTAACACGTTCACAAACAATATTGTTACACTTCGAGTAATTATATTCTTATTTAGTTTGATTAAAAACGTGAAAACAACACTTCCACAATCATAGATGTGAAAATAAATAGGTATCTATTAACTATTTTCTAAGTTCTGAGTTCTGACCATAGTTAGGTAGGTAATGAAACTGACAATATAAATGACAGTTCACAGCTGAGAGCACAGAGCCGCAAAGCCATTAAGTTAAATTTTTAGCAAAAACCGACTTCAAAGTACAAAAAAATGAAAAAATTAATTTGCCTCTCACTAAGAAATACGTATTTTCGTTTATTATATAGAAACAATTTAATAGTTATTTCATCACGTGATGTCTCTAATGCGCTCTATATGAACTTTAAGAGCTAACACTAATGATATTATTTTTAAAATAATATGATTGGCTAACACTTTTTGACTTATAACTTACCTAAAATAAGGCATTGTTTTAATAATGATTAATTTAAAAAGATAACAGCAAGAGTTTTTCTTACATTACGACGTAGGACATCGCCATACGGTGAAGTGCGTATTCGTTAAGAAAAGAGAAGAAATGATGTCTGACAAAACAATTGTAAGGCGTCAATATGTGTGAACTAGTATGATTAAATATAATTTGTAGGCATGATGCATACTTTGAAACAGTAACTTTGAATATTCAGATTTCTACTCTCTTCATCTACCTGTTGAGTTACAAACCTATATTTTAATTTACGTTACTTAACGTTAATAAGTTCAACAGTTAAACTTCTATTTATGAAAAAGTAAAGAGCTCCGTTCAGCTGTGTTACGTAGTAAACACTCAAACTTTATTTAAAAGATATTTATTTTGAATTAGAACCTTTTTTTTAAACAAATGCGACTTATAACTACGAGAACTTGATACTGTCTGAGTTCGGGAATAGGACTGATTCATCGTCTTTAGCCTTATCGACTAAGCTTTTATATTGTTCAAACTGTGGGAAAGCTTGAGAGGTGGGAGAAGGAAACAAACTTAAGGGATCGTAAATTATTAACTAAAAGGTTGACAATAAATTAACCTAAAGATTTTGTAAAAAGGCTAAACAAGGCAAATGAAGTAAATGACAAAGGAAATAGCAGTATGCAGTATAAGATATTACAAATAATAACAGCTGCTTATACATATCTATTATCTACATCCTAATTTATAAACAAGGCGTGATTTTTTAAGTTGCGTCGAGTGTTTGATTTATTGCGGTACGTTTGGGTTAAGTTGAGTACCTATGTGTCCTTTGAAACATAAAGCGATAGTAATGACATGTGGCCATACGATATAGTTATTTATAAGATAAGCTACGTGCATACTATTTTAGGGTCCTAAATTGTTATGAAAATCAGAGTAAAGCTAGATATGAACATTCAAGACTGCAGCCTACAACAGGAATAAAACAAATGCGAGTTAAGAGTTGGTACAAAGAGAAAAAATAATTTAAAGATCTATTAAAAATAAAATAATTCAACGTTGATATATTATTATAGGTCTTGAGACAGGAGTGGTAAGATTACATTTAAATGGACAACAATAATCTTCTACTAAGTATTATGTAAGTAGTAAGTTTCAAGTTGTCATGTAAGTTGTTTGTTTGAATTAAAAAGGCTCCAAAACTACTAGATAGATTCTTATTAAATTCGGATTAGTGTTGACCTACGGAATGACTTGAAAAAATGCTTAAATAAATGAAAATAGACGATGAAACTTTGTATCCCGGAAATTCGCAATTTTTTTGCCAACTTTCGTAAATCATCAAATGTTTCATGTTCTTACCGTCAACGAGGTCTTGCCACAAATTAAAGATTGTATAAAAATAAAGGTTACGAATTGATATTGGTTGTCAAATAATAACACGTGCGTTCAATAAGTTCCTTCATACTATACCTATAAAAGAGTTCTTCCTAAAAAAATCGTTACAATACCCGTGCAAAGCCGGGGCGGGATACCAGTTGTAACATAAATACATAATATTTATTATGTATTATTAGAATATTGTACTACTTATTTAAAATGCTGATTAGTATTTACATTTCAGTGTGTGCAAAGTTCAATTGTATGCAATTCAGCTTTTACTTGCAACTTAATATTATTGTTATTCTTTGTTAAAAACAGAGTTTACTTATATTACGAAATATGAATTGTGAATGCTAACGTAGGCACTAGAGTCTGATTAAAAAGAGCTATCGGATTACACGTAGGTACATACGTGCACAAAATAAGCTAATACGCATGTATTAGCTTATTTTGTGTCTTGCATAAATAGGCCACTCGAGTAATAGGTACATTGTAAATATTAATAATTGATTCAAATAATTAGAATCGAAATCACCTAATTAATCTACACTAATAATTATTTAAAGAGGAAAGATTCTTTCCTATTTTAATATGTATTGAATAAACTCAAAAAGTCTTGGACCGATCTTAATAATTCTTTTTTCATTAGAAAGATACATTATCAATGAGCAAAATAGGCTATATTTAGTACTATGCCTATCCGTGCGAAGCCAGGACTGGACGCTAGTAGTCATATAAGGCCGTTTAATTTGATGGTAGTATCATTAAAAGATTATAGTGCGTAAATTGAAAATCTTCCTTTCCGTGTAGGGTGAAGATATAATAAAAACAATCAATACTTAATAAAGAGCTTTATTTATAAAACTTATATAATGTGAAAAACATTAAATTAAGGTATTAAGTTTCATATTCCATCAACAATCATTTATTAATAATATAACAACTGCTTTCTTTTAAAAAAAGGTAAGCTAACAATTGTGCCATAGCGATTCCATTACCTATAAACAAAATAAAAAAATACATTTAAATCTTAATGGTGTCCAAAAGCTAAGAATCTTTTAAAGAGTAGTTTCTATTCCCGTATCAATATTGGGATAAAAGTAGGGTCTTCAGCCTCGTGTAATTCAGTAGTTATAGTTTCAGTTCGAACCAGTAGTTCTTGACATTAGTGCGTAATAAAGAAAGAAGCAATAAATATTTAACTTTCAATATCATAGTTGTACAGGGTGTTAATAAACTTATGTCCGAGCCTGAAGCGTAACATTCTCTGCCTAGAGACGTTCTCGATTAAAGTAAAATAAAAAGTCTATATTAAAAAATAACAGTTTAATAAAGTTTTAAAGATTGTTTGTAGAGCAAAATTGATTCAAGCAAATTTTCAAATGTTTGTTATGTTATGAGGCGATGTTGCCAAGTTAGTTTTGTAATATTAATTTTTTTTAATCAAGTTTATTTTTTCTTCATAACAATAGCAAAAAAAGTACTGCTGATATGTATTATCGCGATCACGGATCGGACACTAGTTTTTTAACACACTGTATCGACTAGTTGAATTATAATATGTAGCTCTTTATTTGGCGCTATATTTATAACTATTATATTCATCTCAATTTATAGTTTCAAATTTACTTTTTTGAGGCTCTTGTGATTCTTGTGAAGGAAGGTACAATATACTAAATAAATTTAAATAACTAGATTCATACAATAAAAAATAACAAATTTACTAGGGATATTTTACTAAATTATAATGATAAGCAGATTTCCTTACCATGTCGTCATCGAAGCTATCAGTAGGTGGACTAGTGCAACCGCTGTCAACAGATAGTGTTCTATCTCTTACCCTTCCTGATACCTGAACATATGTTGGGTTTCTATCTGCAGGTAATTTTAAAATATCCGATGTTGCATGACTACGTATTATTTGCTCTGTTAGAGAAATCGTTGTGTCTCGAGTGTTAGTACTCAATTCGGTACTTGGCAGTCTTTCATTGTTAGTGTACTTTTGATATAAATAAGGATCGATAGAAATTGTAATATCTCCTTCGGGTAGCCTTGATTGAAATATGCACTCTAATTCCCTATTTCTCGTTCTATCTGTAGAAGTATTATGCGTAGTTCTTGATGCTCCGATAGTCCATTTTATCATATAAAGTATCATATGACATGTTTGATAAAAATCTAATGGTAGAAACATGTTTTCCCCCATTTTTGTTATTTTGTAAATATAAGAATTCATAAATCTCCTATCGTTTATTCGGGGTAAAAGAAAATTCAACACCTCCATATAGCAATATTTAGTTATTTGCATTTTATATAAGTTGCAACATCTAATATGATTGGGTATGTTAATGGTTGAATAGAAGTACCTAAAATACTGTAACACGTGGTCAGCAATTTTATCCAACGGATGTGTTGTTTGGTTCATATTATTGAGGGAGGTTACATTGCTATGACAGTATTGAGTATTTTCGTTATTGCAATTTTGTATAATATTCTGATTTACAAATTGATAATTATTTATTGCATTTGGATCTACGTTATGTTTATGTGTTGTTTTCTTATTCTTTGTATTTTTTGTAATCTTTGTATTATTTGTAGTCCTTGTATTATTTGTATATAGTACTGTATTTGAATTATGTTGCTTATTAAAAGTATTTTGACAAGGCACCTTACGGCGATCTATCGCTGTTCTTTTCCCAGTGGTATTTGGAATCGACGATAGTAAGTTTGATGAAAAGTTTACTAAATGCTGAATAGGTGTTATCGGTGCTAAATAATTTGTAGTATTTGTTATATCTGTATCTATTATCGGAACTCTTTCAGTTATCTCGTTTCTGTTATTTGTGGGACAATTTTCATTTTCACTTCTTTCAGTTGTTCCAAATCCTGACTCGAAATCTGTAAAAGCGTCATTTTCATCTGCCACTACAGTTACTTTTATTGCTTTATTCGTTTGAAATCGTAGAAGCTGTGTCATCATTCTGAAAAATAAAGATTAATTTTACTTAATTTTATTAGATACATAAATGATATATTACAAGTAAAATTAAAGTGTGCAGCGTGGTAAGAAACTTATATCCTAGCCTGAAGAGTAAATTCTCTTCCTAAAAACATTTTCGAAAAAAATTAAATAAAAAAGGTGTGTAAAAAGGGGTAATTATGTCCTTCTAAATTGTTTTAAATGGAAAATTAACTTAAATTCAAGAAAATTCTCAAATACTGGAAACACTTCTAGTTCGTAGACATCTTTATCAGCTGATTCTTAACTCTCTTACTAGGCGGTGTGGCCATAATTGTGGCAATTTACCAAGTTTAATTGAAAAAAACATCAAGTTTGTTATCAATTCATATCAAAAGCAAAGTACAGCCTGGTTACTAAATGACAGGTTCACGGATCGGACACTAGTTTCTCAACACACTGTATAACCATTAAACAAATGGATTTTAATTTCGTTCACATATTATATTTTATTTGATTTTTCAGATTTGGTAGATGTAATATAGTTATAGTTAGTTAGTTAGATGTAGTAGTTTTAGTGCTGTAATTTATTGTTTGTTTATCTTAATAAAGCCTTGAATAATAAAAATAAAAAATACAGCAATGTAATTTAAACAACCCAACTCTCGCGGACGATGCACCCGGCGAGCGCGGCGACGCATTTGGCGCGTAGGTATTTACTGGCGCCAGGATCAAGTCAATTCGGTCAAGGTCATGGAGTTTTCAATTTACCAAATTAAGTCTATTACACTCTCTATATAACATATATTTTTTTATAATTTAACGTTATAAAATAATTGATAATATGGATGTAATGTTGATATGATATGATATAATATTGATAGAATTGTTTAAATATGACAAAAATCGCTTCAGCAATCTTGTACTAAATTATGTAAATAATTATCTTGTAATAAATTATGAGCTGGCTTCTAAAACTGCTATTTTTTAACCTATAAAATTTGTATCTTTTACCTCGAGATATTTAATATATAATAGATAATTTATGTAATCGTGAGACGATCCGCTATCTTTACTATAGTTTGGTGCTAGATTTTAACATTACATCTAAAAGAAATAAAAAACAATTTTTAAGCTTTAAGCCTACAAACGTACAAGTACGTTGTCGTCTTTGCGAGTTATGCATAATAAAAAAATTACAGTTAATGATATTTATTAAAATAAGCGAAACATTAAAATAAAGAATATGGATTATAGATAAATAGACACATGAATAAAAAAGCTTTTTTTTGGTATTTATTTTTATTCTATCATAAAGTTCCAAATAATATATTATTTAATTCGAATGTTAATTACAAAAACTTACATTTTTACGAGCACTTGATTTTCCTTATCTAAAATAACGTCGATATTTGTTATCACTTTCACTAACAATTTATTCTGTGTACGCTTAAAACTAAAAACTAATATCCATGTTATCACGTAGCAAGTTAGCAGTACTTAGACACGTCTGCACCCTGCGCCATCAACTTTTTGAATAACTCAATTCAATAACGATGGTCGATGAGTCATGATCCAGTGTTTTATTGCGTTTCATTTGGCAGACCAGACTTTTTGCATTTTTAGAAGCTTCTTATATATATAGCCGACATTACATATGACCTTAGGTGACATAAACAATACTTTTTCTAGAACGCTTTTTGTATTAAATAGGAATAGTTATTCGTTTTTGACACTGTTGGTTATTATTATTATAATTATTTAATTTTAAATTCAAAAACTTACATTTTTAGGAGCACTTTATTTTCTTTATCCAAAATAACGTCGTTCTTATCTATCACTTTCAATGACGATTTATTCTGTGAATGCTTAGAACTGGAAGCTTTGATGCGTGTTAGTAGCAAGCACGTCTGCACTCTGCGGGTTCAACTAATTGAATAACACAATAAACAATTCAATAATAATATGTCATGAGTTTTGTTGCGACTTCTAGAACTCGGTTAAAAAAAGAAGGTTTCTTAATTCGACCGCATACCTAACAGGTATTGGATTTTGTTCGGCAATAACTTTCTCACTTGTGGATCGATTTTGATGATTCTTTTTCTTGTTGTAAGGATATCGTGGTATGACGATGACAGAAATCGAGGAGTACTTTCTTTTTTCTTAGGGATGACTAGTGCATTTGTAAGTTTTTCATTAATTATTTTATGAAAACTCTACAATTGAATAAGTATGGATTAGATCTGATGATTGAACCGAGGACCGAGGTACAGTCGAGGGAACTCCACAATGATTCACAGCAGCAACCTCGTATTTGAGCTTGATTATTTTGTATCGATTACTCTTGTCAAGTTCCTTATAAATATAATTATAATAGACATTACAAATGACCTTAGCTGACATAAACAATAGTTTTTGTAGATCTTTTTTAGTATTTAATGTATTCGTTTCATTTTCGAAAAAAATGTTTATTTACTTTTGTAAAAGTTGTGGGTGTGATTAGTGATGTATGGACGGGTATAGAGCTTTATTTTCTTATTGAAGCTATATATCGAAGCGCGTGACCTTCAAACGTTATTTGACGCTACGCTCGCGTCACCGACGCGCGGAACATGTATCGACTTGCATTGTGCTGGTCAGATATTAGTATTACTTACTTTTGCTTTAGGTACTCATTGTTCACCATGACTAGAGTTGTCATGTATACTACCTATACCCCAGGACCGGAAACGTAAGTTCCCCGGATTAGCTGTCAAATCCGGGGAATCGTCGGATGGCAGTCCTAACCATAACTCATGAGTCATCTAAAGGAAAGCGGTCATGCCGCCCATGAAAGCTCGCAGCGCTTGACAGCCCTAGAGTGAGTTGCTGAACTTAATGATGCTGTAAAGCACATATAATACAAACAATAGGCTCTTCGATTTCTTTTGTTTTAAAGTTAATAAAATTGTTATTTAATGTGTCATTAAATCTACCATGTTTATTTATAGCAAGCGTTAGGTTCACGACTATTTGCTTATCTTATTATTAGTATCCATGGTTTCATTGTAAATAATTTGTGATATGTTAATTGCTAGCAACACATTAAAGTAATATGTTTAACTGTCTCACTAACTGCATTTTATAAACTTAGATAATAATTTCTGAGGAAGATAATTCATTATGTTCCATACTCTTATAGATACGTTTACTACTATTCTTTATCTGTAATAGGTTATCTGTTTACCTCAATTCGAAATTAATTGTACTTAAAGATTTCGTAATAAACTTTTCTTTTAATAGTTTGAGTTATATACTGTGTTACTGTGCTGGTTAGTATATAGTATAGATATAGTTAGATATTCGTTATTAATAGTACGTATAGCTTATACTCGTAAATATGTAGTTCGATGTTTATTAAAATATGTACTATATTTAAATTAGTAAATATAATATTATAATATAATAAAGTAAACTTTCCTCTAAAGTAACCGACAAACAATACTATAAACAATGAGATTATTCTTGGAAATAATTATATTCTAGGTTATTCTTTGTATTGTATAAAGATATTGTATAATAAGCAATTATTGTCTTTGTACAGAGCGTCAGGGTTGTTTACAACGTTTCGGTATAAATAGCGAGCTGGTTTGGTCGGGAAGTCTTTAGATCAGTCGTTACAGGCCTACAGGGTCGAGCTCATCGCCTCGCCCAAAAAGCCCGCGTTAAGCTGTCGATTCCCTTAAGGCAAAGCTCTACAAAAAAAATCGATGTTACAGTCGTCGGAATCGGGCTAAGAATTAACATAGAAGCGAAATATAGAAGACTCCCAAGAATAGTGTTGTTGTGCATTCCCAACCAGCAATAGTAGATGTGCGCAGCATATTAATGATCATTCGAGTCAAATCAGCGAAGAGTAGTGTGTGCTACATAGTTACAATTATAAAAACTTTCAGCAATGCAAGATCATTACTAACTTGCACTATTATATATCAAATTATTAGTTCAAAATCAATCAGCAATTTAAGTCCTTTTAATATAGGTATTTTGTGTGCGAGTTGAGCTGTGTTACTGAAATTAGTTCAGTTTTTAAATGGAACAAGTATATATATTATTGTTCAAAATGGCGTGAAAAGGCGTGTTATTATTTCAATACACAAAACAAAAAATTTTCAATAAACGTTTAAAAATAATGTTTTAATCATTATTATTTACAATATGATATTTTAATTTTAAAATTATAGTATTTTTATTATCGTAGTCATTAAATAAAACCATTTTCATAAAAATATAATATTTATTTATAAAAGTGTGTACTAAGTTACTTAATCTTACAAAAATGATTACTTATGGCATATAAGGTTTCATCTTAAATACTATAACTAGGTTCAATGTTCTAAAAGATCAACAAGAAGAGAAGAAGAAAAATAAATATTTAATTCTATAACAAAAAACTTGATTTTGCATAAATATTGCACACCCTAATAATTTAAGCTGACTGTACCTAACACAAAGCTAACAGCTGAACTGGTTTGACTGAAAGTCGGTGGGGTGTTAGCTTAGAACCAGGAGAAGGATTATATATCCTTATTATATTGTTAATATGAACAAGTCAAAACATCATTCTACTTGAAGTAAGACGCAACTGATATGGAATAACACAAACGACAGCTAAGCATAATCCTCTCTGTGGGTTTTTTTTTATAATACCTGTCCCGAATCATTGTCCGGGATCATTTTCCACATATGTAAATAGAGTCTCTGTGATTGGATTATATTAGGATATTTAGCACTTTAATAAAATTGTAATGTAATAAAATTCAAAATCTGCGTATTTCTTGCTTCTAAGGCGGAACAAAGTTCGGGCGAATCAGCTATAAATGTGTACCTATAAGTAGTGCTTATAAAACATAATTTTAGAATAATTGAACAACTTGACATTCACAACTACCATAGAATGCTCATTTGCAAGTTATGGATTTGCATTTTTCTCGTTACTTTGTTGCAAACAGAACCCAAACCTGTCGTCAAACTATTGCTATGATGACTCGCTTGTTGTACATTAAGTTTAAATTTAGGTTCATTGTTTCCTGTTTTCCTAGTTTTTGGTGCTTGGTGTTTCTAAAACAAATAAAATAAATTAATGTAGCAAATAAAATATATATCTAATTTAGTTAATTTCATAATTCATAATGTTATTCAGTTAATTTACCATTTTTTCATCCAGTTGATCAAAATTTGATGAACTTGTAAATCCACTGTCTGCGGATAGTGTTCTTTTTCTAAAATTGTCTTTTTTCGGAATAACCGTTTGGTTTCCATGTGTTGATGTTTCCAAATTTTCAGTACTTTTCGGTAGAGCAGTTATTGTTGTATTATTCGCCAATAAGCATTTTATTTCTTTGTCTGATAGAGGAAGTGTTATATCATTGATATTGGAACTAGGTTTGGAACCAAGCAATCTTTCGTGATTGGTGTGTTTTTTCAGGGAAGGTTTATCTTGTTCGCGTAATATTGGTTGAAATATGCACCTAGGATTTTTATCGTTATTTGGGCTGATTTTATGAGTGCTATTAACTTTAGAAGCGGGGTTTTTCTTAGTTTTTGATATTTTGTCAGTCCATTTAATCATATAAAGTAATAAATAATATGTCTGATAAAAATCTAAAGGCAAAGACAATTTTTTCCCCGCTGTTGTTATATTGGAAACATAAGCTTGAAAAACGTCCAAATTATTTCGTAGAGGTGCAAGGAAGTTTAAAACATCGTCGTAACAATTTTGTGACATTTTTGATTTATAGAAGTTACATTTTTTAATATGTTGTTCAGTCTTACGTGATGAGTAGAGGTATCTAAAATACTGTAGTACATGACTAGTAATTCTATACGAGGGTTGTGATTGTAATAATAAGTTTATATCATTGCGTCTGTTTAAAGTTGGATCTTTATCTTCTTTTTCTTTTTGAGATAAATAATAATTATTTGTGTTAGTTGGTTCGACGTATTGATTTTTATAATTATAATTTACGGCGTTATTATCACTTTGCATTTTATTTACGTTTCTATTATTTGCAATTAGTTCTACATTTTTTGGATTCATAAAGTCCTTCTCTTTGTCGTTTCTTGTGATAATATTTGGTTGTGGCACCATATTTTTATTGATAGTGGGAATTGATATCGGCATCGACACATTTGATGAAGTAGTAATTTTAGCCTGGGTCGGAGCTGGTAAATATTTTGCGGTATTATATATTATGTTTGAGTTTGTTGTTTGAGACTTTTTTGTCATCTGTTTTCGTTTATTACGAGAAAAACGTTTTTCTGTTTTTCTTTTAAGATTAACTTCCTGAGCTGTTTTATGTCCTGTTTCAAAATCTGTGAAAGCATCGTGTTCATCAGATACTACAGTAACGCACAGATGTTTAGTTGCTCCTAAGGGTTGATGCTGGGAGTGACTCCTAAAATTAAAAAATAGTTTTAGAAATACTATTTATGTTTTAAAGTGTTTTCTAATGATAAAGGATTTTTTATATTCACTTACATTTTAGTAATTATCTGTGTCACTGTGAGGCTTTGGGTGGATACAGTGTTTCTGAAAAAGAAAAATGTATTAGGCTTAGATTTGAAAATTAATACTTTTAGTTAACAACATTAAAGTTCCAAAATCCCATTAAAATTAAAAGCCAATTCAAGAATAAGTAGCATAGATATAAGTAGCATAGAGTTTGGGCTAATACGACACCGATCCAGTAATTAGAACCCAGAAACAACGAAACATCTAGAAGCGTTTGAAATAAGAAGCTAATGGCGTATGTTTCGTATTTCATAGTACCAAAAATTTATGAAAAAACGTGTTCTATAGCGAGGTTCTAAAACCAGAAAATTACTGAAGACCATCAAAATGAGAAATATGTTAATGAGGATGGTGTTGGATACTTGGGACACGCACCGTACGAAAGGAAGTCCTCCTAAAGAAAAAAAATGGCTCATTTACAGTACTACATTAATTAAAATTAAATTTGGTAAAACCCAAAATCTGCTCATTGATTACCTCTAAAGCGGAACAAAGTTCGCGTCGGGTCAGCTAGTTGTTTATAAAAAAAATCTCAGTTTGCAGAATATTTACAGATAACCTTTAAGTATCAACATAGGAACTTGTATTTCGAAGAACTTGATCATTATATCTACTCCGTTTCTTGTAATAAATAAATAATTGCTCCCTAGTGGGGAACAATGGGTCATAAAATATGACACTCTTGGTCAGTAGGTGCGACTGATCCAGCAAATAATAATAAAATGAGTCTACAGATAGTCTAGTGCTTTGTCTAAAAATGGACATCGGGAAAATGCTTCAAAAACCAAATACATCTCTTCTACATACATTTTAGGAATTCTAGGTTATGTTCAAGGCTCGGTCAATGGACAAGGTCACTGGCAGACACTATATTATGTTGAATTATCTATCACTAAATACAGATAATTAGTTTGTTGTTTAGAAATCGCTATTTTTTTTGAAATTTTTTCTAATTCTTTATCCATAAGCACGTTATAAAAATGTAAAGTAAAACAGTCACGTAAACATGACTACGTATGACAAAAGTATTAAATAATGTTATATTTTGTAAATTATATTAATATTTATTATGTACTTCAATTTATTTAGTATGAATATTGAATTATTAAAAAAAAAACTCCATTAGTTAAATGTCAAGGAGTTACAAATACATGTAAATATAAAATCTTTGAACGCGCTAAGCTCAGGCTCCTATTGATATAGATCTATTATTAAGAAAATTATACCCAAGTTTTATGGGAAATATTTTCTTTCTGAAACAATTACAAATAAAATACAGCGTAACAAAGTAAATATTAATTGTGTTCGTAATGTAAATTGACCAGATTCCAATTCTTAAATAATGGTTACAGTACATAACAGCTCGTTGAGCCGTATGTTCGCTATCAGCTAATAACTTAGAGAGAAGGCTTTCTCTTTCTTTTGGCGGTATGGCCATGTAAATTTTGCAATTTTACTTAGTTTAATTTGTTCTTTTAAAAATTAAAGTTTTTTTTATTATTTATATATAGAAAAATAAGGTCCCACTGCCGATGTATATTTACAGGTTTACGAATGGGACACTAGTTTCCTAACATACTATATTATATTAATACGCTGTGATTGATAAGAACGATATGTTGCCAAAACCAGGAAAATTATTCATATTATATTTTGTGGACTAGCGTCTTACTCCATTGAAATGTTACATTTCTTAGTGCTCGGAATTTTATTTTTGGGACATGTGGGAGAGGTTAATAGAAGCTTAATTTGAAGTTTGTGGGGACGCCAAACTTCAAATTAAGCTTCTGGGACGCGTTTTTTCGCGATTTCTCGGAAACTATGCGTATTACAAAAATTTGTTAAGACGTAATTTGTACAAACGTATTTCTACTTATATGTTTATGTATATTTTTGCCTTAAATTGAAAATCAAAGAAGTTATAAGCTAAAAAGTGAGAAAAATTTTCACTATATTTTTTTTTAATTTCATCCATTTAAAACGCTGTTACAGCGCTCCAAAGTTGACCGGATTCCTCAATGGTCATGAGAAACCGATCAAAACGAAATTCTTAACTTATTTTCAGGGTCAGCTATGATATAACTGCGTTTTAAATGGATGAAATTTAAAAAAATATAGGGAATTTTTTTTTCACAATAACCTTTTTATGGTAATCGAATGTAGTTACGTACAAGAAATTAAATTAAATTAAAACATTTACGCTGAAGTTCTTTAAAATACAATCTTCTTAATTCTTAATCATACTAATAAAAATGGGAAAAATAGCTACTTCATTTATTAATTTGGTATAAGGGTAATTTTAAATCTAATTAAAATTTTAATAATTAATTTAATTATTTTTAATTATTTAATTTAATTAATTAAAATAATAATTAATCTTACATTTTCATGCGGCTTTAATCCAATATTGTATCATAATATTTAACACAAATTAATTTGAACACAATGTCGTGCAACACAGATCACAGACACAAACACGACTAAATTATAAGTTCGTTCGCGATATAGCAGAGGTCAGTGAGTCAACATTGTCCACCGGCACCCAG
The DNA here is from genome assembly GCA_018238005.1 of Eurema mandarina. Classification (NCBI taxonomy): domain Eukaryota; kingdom Metazoa; phylum Arthropoda; class Insecta; order Lepidoptera; family Pieridae; genus Eurema; species Eurema mandarina. The sequence continues at coordinate 9,386 of DWAJ01001287.1, read as the reverse complement.
TCGCCCCGCCCCTTGCTAATCAAAGTTTGCTAAAATTACTAACGAGAATACTAATGATGTTTATATAAATTCAATAAACTTAATGAAAAAATTGTACTTGAATACAAGGCGTATACAGTATACTCTGTAATCGCAAGAATGTCTGACTGAGACACTGCGAATTGCGCAATGTATTCATAACGCATACATATTTTTAGTTTCGCGAAATATAATCGGCCAAGTTCGCGTTGGACTCGAATCAATTGATTGTTACACGAGTTAATTGATTGTTGACAGTAATGGCATGAAATTTAATGTTTTGAAACGTTTTGCCTGTTGCTTGTTGTTGTACTTGAGCTTAAGTATTGATTCTATTCCCCTGTTTAACTTAAAACTTCGTATATGTCTTTTTATATGTATATGTTCGGACATAACTAGGACTTAGTAGTATATTGACCGATTTTGATGTCTCTATTTTTGTTGAAAAGGAATAAACTATTTCACAGGCTGTCCCATTGTGAGGATAATGGCTTATCGGAGGAATCGTGTGGGTAACTAGAGAGTTTATATTTTCTTCATTAAATAAAAAAAAAACACTACAGTTCAATAAGTCTAGACTCTGGAGTAAATCTGATGACCAAGTCAAGATACAGTCAAGGGATCTCTTCAACGAATCATAACAGCTACTTAGTATTTGAGCTTGATTAATTTGTATTTTGTAAGGACTTGGCACCTCGGTTGTGTTGGCATTACTATATGGGGTCTTATAAGAGTACTCCTCAAAGGTATACCACACCTACTTCGTGTTTGGACTTAATTCATTTAAATTTATTAAAGCTTTGCAGACATAGGAGTTATCGTGAAAGTTTACTGTACATCTGATGTTTGAGACCAAGAGAGAGAGAGGGGGAATTCTTCTACGAATTACAGCATTACATTACAGCACAAGCCCAGGGGAAAAATTAACTAATGTCGGTCTCAAATGAAATAAAACCTCTGCCCCACTATGCGATTGAGTTACAGGTGCTCTTAACTAGTGGACTCTTCCGCATACTCTTAGACTAAGTTGGTGGTGCTCGTACCGGCGCGCTACTACCCCGCCACAGCGAGAAATGCATCTACAAGTATCAAATTATATGAATCAATCTTGTGGCTCTTCTTTAAGGATAATTGCCAAACCAGTATCTAGGTTAATCAGTAGAGCTTACGCAGAACACCTAATTTACTGACAAAAAAAAATATACTCAAATATATTATGATAAAGCATAATGCGACATTCTCGTACATTTTAGTCGGAGTAAAATGTTAATGGTAAATGTAAAGGTACCATGTCAATTAATTTTAGTTAATAATTAATTAAAGTTGTTCATCAGTGATTGTATACATTTTTATTACATTATTATTTATGTTATAATCTTATAAGGTACGGTGGGGTTGACATGTCCGATTGGACCAAATTCCCAAATAATATCTATTATTGAAAAAAAAAATACAAATAATTTCAAAAATGTTTTGTTCGTTTCAATGAATCGATTCAAAGTGATATTTGTTTCTAATCGCTATATTCGATCAATAAAGCCTTAAACACATGAAAATTAGGATACGTGATTTACTTATGATAAGTTTATTGTTAATCTATACTACTATGTAATTATACTATATAAAGGATTTAATTGTTAAAGTCATGAGCTACAGAACGAACATAGGGTACTTTTTAATGCAAGAATTTTCATTTTCTAATACTCATGTGGAGCCGAAGCACCTAGTTTATTTCCCACTGTACAATAAATACTGTTTTTCAAAAATTATTTCCATTACTCCTAATAGAACAAACCAATTATTTCAAGTAGAATCGAATGTCTACAAAGAAAACATATTTATTATTGTTCATAAAGCTGCAGAATGAAACAATGATTTATCGATAATAGCCTTTTAATTGTGTTTTTACGAATGCTTTCCTGCGATGTATGTCGATTGACGTAAATAGCCGTTGTTGTTTTTATTCTAGTCTACAATGAAGCTTTGAAAAGAATTTTATTGAGCTTGTTACATTATTACGTTAACAGACGAAAAATAGTACTGAGCTAAATTCTTTTAAAATAAGTTACTGTTAAACTTATAATAAAAGGTTGTTCCGAAAGTCATTTCGTTTTTTCCCGTCAGAGGACTTAATTACGTTTTTTCGAAACCAACTTCACACTTAAATCACATAACCATTAAATGTCTTGAAAGCTGATATTGCAATGCTTGTGTGTGAAAAAGTTCTATTAATTCCTTTAATATGTACATTATACGGTACATACCGTACACTCGTCATACTGAGGTCCAATCATTTTGTATTCTGTTCGTACTAAATTTCCATTGCCTTGAACAAGAACAAGAACAAATGATAGCCATTGGGAGAGCACCATATGAATCAAAATGTTCTCTAACACCACGACTGTTTATGTGCAAAGCTAACGAGTGCCATCCTGGTTTTGTTTCAGGATTCACATTGCTTTTAAGATACAAAAGGCACATGGACATACATTGGTAGTCTGTTTGCAGCGTAAACTTTTTTACTAAGCATTGTGAAATAGGTATATTATATTTGTGACTTCTGCTAAATATAGAATTAGTTATTTTTTAATTTTTTTAAGAAACGAGCTGGACGCACTTCTTATGGTAAGAGAAACAGCCATTAACAATGCTATTATATTTAAAAGTTTTTTTTAAGCGCAAATTTTTGAAGAAGCAAAAACATCCTAATTAGGACGTCTTGCGTTTAGGTGATTGGTTGCCGGTGCATTCATGCGCAACTGACTAAACTATCCCTTTTTCTCTTGTTGGTTGTATCATTTATCTCTTTTCTATAATTTTGACTTGTATGTATGTGTGCTGCTGCTGCTGTGCGGAACACTTTTTTCGGTTCATTTGTATTGGTATAACATATCTATTATATAATATCATTGGCCATTAGCCAATGTCACGTTATACATATTTTAAAGTAATTTTAAGAAAAAGAAAACTATGCTGGTCTTAGCTACTGCAATCAACAATTAAATTTTGGTTTTTAACACGCTTTTATTGCCTTTACTTATAACTATGTAAGAAATCTTGGAATTTGACCCACTTCCCGGTCTTTGATTAGGATGAAATTTTGCACACGCTCTGAGTTCTGATGACAAAACATGATTAGCTAAAACGTCATTACAAATCCAATATGGCGGCCTCCCCAAGATGGCGAACTGACTGTTTGAAATGCACTTTCATGATATGGGTATCAAATGAAAATGTTTGCTCTCAGGAGTACGAAAGCGTGTTTTTTAGTTTTTTAAACTATTTAGATTATTATTATCTGTTCCACTGACATTATCGAACTCTGCATACACTACTCAGTCTATTGTTTCAGTAATGGATTTCAAAGAATGTTAGTAGATAATAACAAAAACAATTACCGTAATGGTCACCGGATACTTAAGATAATATTCTACTGAAGTTGTTCTCTTGTTCTTATTACCGTAGATTTGTACTAGCGTTTGGAAGAAATAAACTAAGAATTCTGTATTCTATAGTTAAAATCTTGCTAACCCTTCAGATAGAAATCATTATAGGTATTTATTTATATCGCGATTAGAAATTTAGAAACTGGCTTTACTACTAATAACAATTTTAATTTTGTACATAAAATGTAATACATCTAATTCATAACTCATCTGTCCTGCAATTAGGAATCCTAATCTTTTATTATTTCCTTTATCTTAAACATATATATATAGTAAACATATTTCAATAGATCTACAACGCTTAATAAAAATAAATAATGTACAGCAAAAAGAATAGTGAAACTGATCAAATAAACTTTACTTTTGTTACACGTTGAAGCTTTGTTTGCCTGAATATTTGGGAGGTAATTCGGAGATCAGGCTTTCAGTCGTTTACTGAACGTCGCGTGGACCGCGTTTTCCCAAAATTAAGTTTTTCCGTGAAACGTTTTCGACGTCGCTATTTCGATCGTTCTTAAAGGTTTAAAATACATAATAATATACGTTGCGTATGAAGTGAAGTGTTATACAATGAAATTTGGTAAGGAATATGTCTTTCTTTAAACTAGTATTTATTTTACAAAATATAAATAAAATCTTAACATGGTCATACATATATTTTTTTGTTGATACATATATATCTATTATGTATCAATAAGTATGCAGGAAATAAGCTATACTAACTCTTTAATTTTATTAATAACAAATGCGGAAGTAAATTTAGTTATAAGAGCGCCAATAGAAAAATAAGACTATAATAATTGGTAAATTTTCATCATTCCTGATTCTTATAGCGTTAGCCAATTTTTGCGATCAATAACTTCGGAATTCGTCCAAAGTTTAAACCTTTCTATATTTAAGTAAACTTCATTCAGGATACTTTTATTTTCTAGTTTTTAAGAATACAAGTTCGTTCTAACACCAGATACTCGTATTATAGTTTCCTAAAATAGATATGTTAACGTGATAAAGTTAACACAATCTCGAAGGTCGTTGCGATGATTTCAGTCAAATAACTTTGTCACGAATTATTTAAATACATAAAAACAACATTATATTACACTAACAAAAACATAGTCTTATCATTACTGCTTTAAGAGACAAAAAACAGACTTTAAAAAAGTTAACAAACATAAAAACCAACGCGAATTTCTTCGGCAGTGACAATGCCCTCATTATTACCTAGAATACCTACTAGTGTTATTTAATATTAATGGACGAAACACATAGTATTTCAACATTTACTATACGTATTTAAATACTAGCTGTTGCCCGCGACTCCATGCGCGTGGACTGGCCGCGAAATCGTAAAATTATAAAAAGTTTCAACCCCTCGCGCAACCTTTTGGGGGTTTATTTAAAAAAAATAGTCTATGTCCTTTCTCAGGCTTTAGACTATCTTTGTACAAAATTTTGTTCTAATCGGTTCAGTAGTTTAAGCGAGATGGAAAGACAGACATACAGAGTTACTTTCGCATTTATAATACGTCATATTAGTATGGATTATTTCATGAAATGACCGGTTAGGATACGTCAATATTTATTTTTGTTTATGAATTGAGTCAGTTAACGATGATGTATCGTATTAAAATGCAGTTAGAACAAGAATCAACGCTACAAAGCGTAAGTTACATATAATGTAAGTGTAAGAAAATATATGAATAAAGAAACAAAACACAGCTGGCGCTGTTAGTTTATCACATTAGACTTTTTGATGCCATAAAACATACATTTTTGATACAAACCATGTCGTGTAAAATAAATTAATATTATTACTGGCATTGTATTAAATACAAATAATAGAGCGCACTTCAATTATTTCATCTATAAAGGCGTTTATAATATCGTATTTTGTAAGATCCGCTTTTTAATCTCGACTTTCATCTTTCAAACAAAATTTATTGGGTGCTTCATAATTTGAATATAGTTTTCTTTTCCTTTATTCAGTTTTAGTGATCGTCCGGTTATAAGGTGTTAATAGGAATTGTAAAATTTTACAATATAAGATCTGTTCTGCCCGAATAAATATTTTAAGATTTAAATGAACTTAGGTAAGGACATTGTATATGTGGAACTAATATGCGACGCGTCGCATATTAGAAGTCGCGACGTCGCGTCGCGAACAAAGGATCAAATGAGTTTAAATGGAGCTATAAGTTTTTAAGTTAAAAAAATTCAATAATAAAAAAAATCGCTAGAAAATTAAAATAAGTAATATATGAAAACGTAAAAAGAAAATAAATGGAATGTCATATGTAAGTAAGTAGGTCTTTTAGTTGTTACGTATGATTACTCCAAAGATTCGAAGTATCTTGGAATTAAAACGTTATTCATCTTTTTACGCTCCAATAATTATTCACGATATTAAATGGTAATGTTGAGATTTTTCCTCTGTTATAGTTCTTATGTAATAAAGAGAGATTGAGTTTCTGAAGTTTAAGGCGATACATTTTGGATATACTCAATCTATTTTGAAATTTATTTTACCCATAGAAAGTTATAAATATAAACACACACAGAAAGACACTAAGTTTGTCTGTCTATTGGTAAAATAATTCATGGCACAAAAGTAGGAGGGTTAATATTTTTATAACAATGTAATTTTTTGAATGCACATGGATTAATAAGTTAACACAAGGCAGAAGTTTTTAGTTTTTTTAATTATTGTAACCATATTTCTCTCGTACCAACAAAATATTTTGATATAAACGTAGAATAATACTTTTTATGGAAATAACCTTTTGAACTTTCTAACTTGATGTTGTTACCCATTTAAGGATTTTTTTCTTTTTGCACGTATATTTATTTACAGGAATAATAAAGCTTGATTTTTATTTCAAATAAATCGTTTTTTGACTCACTGGTACTATCATGTCTTATTTTCTTCTTCTTTAAATACTAGCCTCCAAAGCTAAGTTAGTGGATCACAAATTTTCAGAATGCCTACAGATTTCGCTTTCAGCAAGAGTCTATCTTTCTACTAAAAAATAAAATAATTGCTTATTACATATTAAAGTATGATCTTTGTTTTAGTACCGAAACTGATATTTATTCTGACAATTATTGAGGGCGCTCTACCTGGCAAACATGGGCATAGAAAAAATATCACAGAGCACAAAGTTACCAGAGGTTGTTCCTTAATAGAAAACATACATGGATCTCACTGTTCTAGAACTGGCACACAATTAATCTGTGCCAAAGGATTCACTAGTGACTATTTGTCGCACGTGTGGTAAGCAAACAGTTAAATATACTAATACATTATTGTATCGCCTTTAATCCATTTGTTTTATTTGCTTTGCATAATTTCAATATAACGTGTAGAGCTTTAGCTTATGCTTATATGATAAAATTACTGTTAATTCGCACGAATAAGTTTGTTTTAATACCAGCAGGAAGTCATTTCCATCGAGCCATATGGAAATGACCTCCTTCTGACATCTACGTGACAAAACATTTTGGAAAAAATAATAATAATAGTAAATTTAAAAATACTGATCTACTAGATTCTATGTTTGACACGTGTATGCTTGAATTAGACAAACTTAGAATCATTAATTACATTGTCTTTATTATTCCTGACATTACAAATTAATATAATCTTTAATTGTTGCTTATTAATTTGCTGTTTATATTTGATTGGTGTTGGTTTTTCTCACTTTTGTTAGATGCCGAGATATATGTATTATCTTGTAGCACCATTCTACATGACACGCTATGTTCTTATTCTTTACCGAGACAGTATGTGTTGGAAGTACTTCATTGTAATTGTCAGCTGCTATTATATTGTGAGTATTATTTAACAAGTCTTAAGTTTTGTTAATTCTAAGTGAGCTTTTTATTTAGCGCTTATAAAATATTTCTAATATATGTTGCGTGTTGGGCAGAGGAGTCTTGGCCGTCTTAAGTCATATTGTAGTAACTACTAGAAGACCCTTTATCAGTATCCACCGTATGGAGTGCATAATGAATATAGTTTTTTGCCAACTTTGATTGAAATCGATTCAGAAGTTTTGTTAATTGCAAAATCTATTGTATGCTTCTGCTTGTTGTGGTCAATTTTTTTGACTCAGAACAATTCTGCCACTGGTGTAAGGTGTTCTAGGATATTATTATTTCTATTATTATTATTATTATTATTATATATTTTATATAACATCACTTATAATAATAATAATAAAACGTCACGTATGAATTAAAATCTAAATCTGATATCGATATACTTGAACTGTCATGCGTTCAAATAAACATGTTTCTAGCTAAACAAATGATAAGTAGTAATATTCAAAATTCCTCTTTCTAAATACCCTGAAGGAAAGCCAAATTACTCTTTATTGAGCTACAGAAATTTGTTAATTAGGGTAAAAGCACGGTAAGGTTGCTACGATTCAAATTTCATTAATTGGTACAATATTAATGAATAAATTTAAGGTCGGCAACCCACTCCAGAGTTGTCAAGCTCTGCGAGTGTTCATGGGCGGCGATGATCACTTACCATCAGGTGGCTCGCCTGCTCGTTTGCCCCCTATATTATAAAAAAAAAAATTAAAGAAGACATATGACGTAGTGAAAGACACTATTTAAACATAAAAAAATATATGTAAAAGTTTGAAAGGATTTGAGGATGTTTGGAACTCTCACGCTAAAACTGCTAAATGTATTTGATTGAAATTTTAGATTTCACCGTGGCGTAACACAATATAGTACTTTAATCTTTGATAAAAACACAGGGTGTTGTCAGTTTAACACAAAATCTTTATAGTTTAGTGGTCGCTTCCACAAGAATAAATAGAATTAGGAATTGAAAATTGAAACCTAAGCAAAATTCATAGCAAATAAATTGTTTTCAATTGTCGTAAAGGCACCAAATAGAGCATTTAAGGATAGTGGATTGGCCCGGTGCGTGTTTCAACGTGGATGGTCTAGAATACCACTTTCCAAATCTGAGAGAATTGGACTTTATCAATTGTACACATATCACTGCGTTCAAAGGGCATTTTACTGCTACAAGTAAAATTGAGGTAAGTTTATTTGCATTTATAATTTATATTGAAATGACGTATAATTTTAAAATGTTTAAGTATACAGTGTGTTGTTTTAGACAGTTGTTGTGATTTAATTTAATTTGTAATGTGATGGCATATATCGTTCCTGAATTTCATTTAGTGCCTATATTTTTAAGTCCCTCACACATATATTCAATTTTCAATTTTGATCATACTTTTACTGTGATACAAAAAATTATTTTATATTTCATAGTGTGCTATTTTTCTTAATACATGTAAGTGTTGCGCAGGGTACGTCTCAGGGACGTTATGATTTCGTCATGTCCGTCCAAACTCGGTGAAGTGAAAACTACTTAATCTTGACGCATATTTTTTTTTTAGTTTGATAAAATTATAATGTAATTTCTGATTCCCGACCAGCAGGCAGCAATGAATACTTACTTACAGTTAAGGTCGCGCGGTCGCGAGTTTAGACTGGTTGTTTAAAATACATTGATTGTATTTCTATTATCATTATTTCATGCTTTATTATAGTAAAAAATAATAAATTATTCCACCAAAGTACTGAGGTACAAATACCGATTCTGAAAAAGAAAGAGACAAAATCTAGGGTCTAACTTGAAAAACTCGGAAACCTCGGTAAAAAATATGATTTAGGAACCCTATTCTATGTATATCCCGACACACACTTGGTTCATTGTAAATTCGTAACTTAATATCTTTATAATAGTAGGGGAGCCCAAGCGGGGGTTTCGGGATTTACTAAAGCGCGGCAGATTAATATACAGGGGGATACCTTGTACCCGGTTAAGTACCTCCACAAAACATGAGGCCCATATATAAGGCCGCCCGTTAAGGATACAGGATCAGATTAGTA